>KK351119.1:520941-533399 GCA_000671755.1 Glossina brevipalpis
ATCTCAAATTGTTTGATCGATACTTTATGAGAAATCTACCAGTGTAGCCATCTACCGAAAAAATAATGGATTTCTTTTTCCCCAAACTAATATAATCCGATGTTGGCAGGCTATCATCAACATTTAGTACACTCCAACTTGATATATAAACGCACCATCTTGTATTTTTCTCACAGCTACCAAAAAGTAATACTTGTCGGGGCTATAAGAATCTTCAGTCAATTCATAAATAAATGATGATTTGATCTACAATGACCAAAGCCAACATAGCTTGCGATTCAGGCAACCAAATACCTTTTTTTTTAAATGAAATTTCCGTTTTTTAGTTTCGGTGTAAATATAATATAATCGTTAAGTCTTTCCACTACTAGCGAAAGTAAATATATGGCATTCTTTGAGACCGCATACAGACAGCTACATTTGCTTTTGCTTTCATTCAAACGAACGTATTTTTTTTTTCGTTTTTTTTTTTGTAATTTTTCTAATTTTTATAAATAAGTTTAACAAAATTTACAAAAATGTCTAAGTTTTATGGCATATTTAAGAAAAATTCGATTTTAAGACGTACTATCCTGGCGGTATTCCCTCAGTATTATAAATTCAATCAGCATGAAGTGCCTCAAGTCCGTTACGGTAATTGTAGACGTCAAACTCATAATTGGAAACAACGAATGGAAGAGAATAATGAGAAACGTAAAATTATACCAAAATTGGTTTATCTTCATAATCCCTGGAAATATCTCATCACAAAAATTAATTTATTGAGATTAAGATTACTTTGGGATCGTGATTTTGTCGAATCAGAATTTATAAGGGGCTCTAAACAGGCGGCTGTAGTTTTAACCAATATTATACGTAATCAAAATACAACAGAGGTTGCCAGATTTACAACACCCGTTGGCTTTCAACAAATAACACGTGACATGATCTTATCACGCAACGATACACGCCTCAAATTAGTGCGCTTTGATACCGAACATTTTAAACGTGCCATACCAATGAAGGTGTCTACACGTCATAATTACGGGCGAAAATTTTGCTTTATCGATATGCTGTTCGTTGGACTACGTAACACTAAAGATTTTGATAATCCAGAGGAGGTAGTTGAGATCAATGAAGTGTTACGTAAAATTGATACAGAGTTTAGGACACCGACTGAAGTTTTGGATGTGCCGCATCGAATACTTTTCGCTGAAATTTTTATACGTTTTCGTCGGGATTATACGCAAAATTCTCAAGGCCCATTTGATAACGGTCAAGATGGTGATTGGTCTGTGTCGTTCTATAAGATTCTTACTTTTGATATACTTAACTACGATCCAAAACAATAATTTTGCACACACACACACACACACAGTTATTTGAATTTTTTATTTTTTTTTTTGCTCTTTTGGGTATTAATTGAATGTAAATTTCATGTCCAAAATTTTATTTTACATGTTCTTTGTAAATTGTTAATCAAAAAGAAATTAAAATAATAAAAATTTATAGCGGCCGTAAAAACATAAAAAAAAAAAAGAAATACGATTGAGCGACATCGGGATGCTTTTTCCCCAGGGAAGTGGATTCGCGGATTTCTTCCGTAATGTTGGAATAATTGCAAGTTTCTATTGCTTCTACCGCCTCTTCTTCTGTAGAGGAAGAGAATGAAGTTCCATTATCAACTGTTAAATCAATTGAAAGTAATATCCGGTACCAAATTTGGCTGTAAACCAGAAGCCATCAAAACAGATTGTTTATTGCCTTTCTGCAAATTAGCTCTGCCACACACACGTTTTCGAACAAGAAGGCTGCGTATCTATGGTTGCAGAGCTTTGCATTTCACTGCCTTTCTTAATAAATGGAATTGTTACCATTTTCCTACGTTTTTTTTTACATTAGTTTCGTATATTGGAGGAAAAACGTAATCACGAATGCCTTTATGGTTGAGTCGTGTTGTCTTTGATGATACTAAGGCATACGTCATAGTTGATATGACGTCAAGCATTTCTGCGGAAAAAAACTCCGAATCTAACTGGCAAGCAATATTATCTTGTAGTTTCGTAGAGCGAAGAGGAAATTTATTTCACTACGGAAAAAGAGATGTTAATACCATCAAAGGATCCATCAAGGTCCTCTGAGAGCTGCAAGAAAACATCTTATCAGCTTGTAAGGAAGCGTTTTATCTGCTTCTTACTTTACTCATTATTTTGTATACATTGTTTAGCCTCTGACTCCCACCAGCTGACCATACGGATAGGGGATGACTGGCTCAGCTTAGCCACTGACTCCGACCAGATGACAGATGATAGGAGACGGCTGGCTCAGCTTAGTCGCTATCCCTGAATGACTGAATGGACATTAGAATTATGGAGTTGGGTGGCTCAGCTTAGCCGCTGTCCCTGAATGACTGAATGAACACTAGGATTAGAAGGTTGGCTGGCTCAGGTTAGCGGCTGACTCTGACCAGATGACTATACGGATAGGGGACGGCTGGCTCAGTTTAGCCGCTGTCTCTGAATGACTGAATGAACACTAGGATTAGGAGGTTGGTTAGCACAGCTTAGCCGCTGTCCCTGAATGATTGAATGGACACTAAGATTAGCGGGTTGGCTGGCTCAGCTTAGCCGCTGTCCCTAAATGACTGAATGGACAACAGGATTAGGGGGTTGGCTAGCTTAGCTTAGCCGCTGACTCCGTGATCATACGGATAGGGGATGGCTCGCTCAGTTTAGCCGCTGACTCCGACCAGATGACTATACGGATAGGAGACGGCTGGCTCAGCTTAGTCGCTATCCCCGAATGATTGAATGAACACTAGGATTAGGAGGTTGGCTGGCTCAGCTTAGCCGCTGTCCCTGAATGATTGAATGGACACTAGGATTAGCGGGTTGGCTGGCTCAGCTTAGCCGCTGACTCCGACCAGATAACTATATGGATAGGAGACGGCTGGCTCAGCTTAGTCGCTAACCCTGAATGACTGAATGAACACTATGATTAGGAGGATGGCTGGCTCAGCTTAGCCGCTGTCCCTGAATGACAGAGTAAAGTTTTTTTTTTTCGCTTCTGTTACAATATCCCAACAGGGGAACGCGAAATCGTAAGGGAGTCAGAACTGCAGATAAGAAGCATGAGGACCGTGAATGATAAACTGCTTCAGCAATCACCACATCACTGTGCCGGCTTTACTTTGTTGCATCGATTGAAATCAATAAAAAGAAACTAAAAGGAGAAAATAACCAAAGATCTAAAGATTATTAAAAATTTTCTTGGAAACGGGCTTCCTGTTAAGACCTGAGACATACCACAGCAAAGAAGAACCGTTACAAGCTAAAAGAGTTTTCCAAACAGTAGGACTGATGATATCTATGTCATAATTGCTGAGATTGTTATCGCTCATGTTATGTTTGATAGAAGATAGAAGAACACACTTTAAGTCTTTGAGTGATAACTATATTAAACCTAGAAAGTAGTAGCAGAATCTTAGTTACAAAAGAAGCAGTTCTTCTATTTCATGAAGAAATGTTCTCCCAAAACACATTGTGGAGCGCATCGCAAGTTAAGCAAAGTTATGGCTCTGGAATAATAGGTAAATTTTACTTGTAGTCTGAAAATATTTGAGTAAAAGATTTCCTGTAAAATGGTCAAAATTTCTATAGACTTAGCAGCATAAAGTCTCAATAATATATAATCTGCATGTGACTCTTCAAGACTTATATAGATTTTAATAAATTTATATAGATTTCAAGTAGAGTAGTATGGTATTCGATAATTGGCTTTATCGAATTCTAATTTCTTATTTTTTTACGTTTGATGTTATTTTCGGGCAAAAGCATTCTGCGATGTGTGATAAATTTTTAAATATTGAAATGAAAGCTTTATAAGAGTTTTAAACCTCTGGATTTCTTTCAGTAATTATTATGCTAAAGAATAAAGCTTTTTTAGTATATGGAAGACTTTCTCTTTTTAATGATACGAATTTACGGATACTTTCTGCAATAGCTTTTGTTAGTTGCTTTAAAAACGTTCATTGGTGCATTGCGAAGAAATAAAGCGCGAAAGACAAAAAAAAAAAAAAAACTAAGAAATAAAAAATAAAAAATAAAAAAATGGGAAATTTTAGTAAATTTTTCAATGAACACTTAACCACACTGACTTGTCAGGAGATGCATAAAGGAATATCCTGTCAAAGACAAGCGTTAAATGCATTAATATGTAGTCCAATAAAATCATTTAAATTTTTCGCACCACTCGCTTTCGTAAGTTCTCAGCTTAATCACAAGAATATTTAAACTTGTCGGGAAAATATAAAAGATAAAAACAAATCATATTAAATTTAATATTAGTTTGAGGAAAAAGAAATCCATCCAATCTTATATGAACTTCAGGACTTTATTTAACATTTCGAATTGGAAAATAATGGATTTCTTTTTCCCCAAACTAATAATATTTGTGCCAGTCTGTCATACTTGCAAAGAATTTTATTTTATTATACATTCCTCCTTAATATCCTATAGTAAATATTTATCAGAAGAAACTTCGGAAATCAAGGAGAAAATTAATCACAATCGAGCTCACCTTAACGAGAATAAATTCTGATAGGAATCTTATGTATAACAAATGAAAGCGACTGAAATTATTTGAAAGCAGACTGACCTTCTTTCAGACTCTATTGAAGATATTGCCCCCCTCCCTACCCCTATCTCGCGAATAATCTCATGCTAATTAATTTCATTTTTTCGTATGTTCCTTTAATTAAATTAAATTTTATCATTATTCTTTAAGCAACTACACACATCACCAGTCTTTACCTCGAATATAAATATTCAAAATTATGCTTATAAATTAAATAGATGAGCAAGTTACAGTTGAGATTGGGGAGCAACTTCAAATTATATTCATATCCTTGTAGGCTTTTCTTATTAATAAAATATTTGCTTATAATTGGGAAAACTATTACATAGATAGTCTGTCTGTGTTTATATTAGAAATATATTCAGAAATATTCCTGGGCTACTGGCCTAACTTCAGTGACATCTATAATATAAATTTATAACAAAAAACAATTTAAAAATTTTTTTGAATTTTTATAATATTCTTGAATGATGGACTTATATATAAGTAACTCTTGTACATTTTTTGTTTTTTTTTTTTTTTTAAGTTACCACTTTTGGCTAAAATTCGTACGCTAAACAGAAATGATTTAATTGAAAATTTAAGGAATACTACCATCGCCTCTTTAGCTTTCTCGTTGGGTGGTACTATCGCTGTAAGTCTGGTATGTTTATTGTGGTAAGTTCAATATGAAAGGCATCTAAAGAGGTTTTTCTCTATGAACGTCTCTATGTTTAATAAAAAAAACGTTAAGACTACGAAAGGCATATTATTTTAATTTAATATTAAAATCAAGAGATCGCAACGGAATCGCCAAAAGGCATCGATTCACTAAATATTAGTTCCTATTATTTTAAATAGAAAAAAATTTCAATAGCATCGATTTTGAGTCTAGAACTGCCAACCGGTTTAAATGATGACCGCTTGTGTATCAATTATTCACGAGAGTTTCACTTTAAATTTCATTTAATACTTTATGATAATATTATAACTTTTTATAATAATAATATTATAAATCAGTTAAATTGATCGATCGGTATTTTTAACGCTTTCAATACGAAATCATTATGAAAATTAGGTTAGGAACTATTTCAATCCGCCATTAGGGCGACGGTGGACATAATAAATATAAGAAAAGACTTTTCCGATAACGACAAAAGTGATTTTGATCCCGAAAGTGGAGTAGCTTGTATTTCCAAGAATCAATCAGAAAAAAAACGAAGCGTGTGCCTGCCTCAGACAACAATAGTGAAGGAGAGAACATCTTGAATATTTGTAGAATAAGAAGAATTCTGAGACCATCGCTGTCTTCGGGGAGAACGAACTATTTGAACTAAAATAAAAACTGTATCCGCTCCAGGAAGAAGGCCACTGAAGACCATTTTCAAAGGAGTATTTGAAGAAGAAGTATGTACTTGGCTCAGACAGTAATAGTGAAGAAGAGAGCATCTTCAATGTTTGTGGAATAAGAAGAATTCTGAGACTGCCACCATCTTCGGGGAGAGTGAACTATCTGGACTAAAATAAACGCCGGATCCGCTCCAGGAAGAAGACCAATAAAGACCATTTTCAAACGAGTATTTGTAGAAGAAGTGTGTGCTGGTTCAGACAGGAATAGTGAAGAAGAGAACATCTTGGCTGTGTTCGTAGACCAAAAGGCATTTAGAGACTGTCACCATTTTCGGGGAGAGTGAACTATTTGGATTAAAATAAAAACTGGATCAACTCCAGAAAGCGGACCAAGTGATCTATTGACAAAAATATAATTTTTGAACATTAAACCTGGGGTTGTGGATGCTTTAAATTTATCCTGAGGGAAATATAGTCATCTTTGCTTTTTGTTTTTTTAAATAAATGTTTTTCATTATTCTCCCCATTCAACACATCTAATTAAAAGGCAGATTTCGAATCGCTATAAGACACCTGTTATACACTTTTTATGCATTTAGTTATTTGCCGATATTTAGAATTATTCATGTGCGTCTTTTAGAGGAATTGTACGACGATAAACGACGCGCCCATCTGCTAACTATTATCTAGTGATTATCAGGTAAACCCCTAAACATGATAATTTTATCATTAAAGAAAACCAGATATCTAACTCAAAACGTAGATTCCATGAGGTGTAGTTGAATAAAATAAAACCTGAGGGCTACCTAATGAATCAACGCCTTAAAGGTGTATTTCTTCAAAATATTCCACAAATCTGAATCCAGTGCATAAACAAGTATTTAATTTGAACCCAATACACCCTTCAATCCGCAATATTCTTTTTAACTCTTGTACTTCGCTAGGAAAAGTAATATCTTTCCTCTATCTATACTAATTTATGTAATCTTTACATTTGAAGGCGCGGGCTTTCACTTCCTTGATTAAGGCAGTAAAGACTTGCAAATGAAGCATGAATTCGATGTAGCGCATAAGGGCTAATCAACTGATTGCCCGAGCATCATAGTAAACGTGGAATTAAGTGTTCACTGTAAGTGTCCACATAAAATTCCCCGATGTTTAAATGAAGTGAGAAAATGTCAAAAAATTGAGACGTTCCTATTGAAAGATTCTTTATTTCATCCATTTATCCAATTCGATACAATTATTTAAACTAAATGTTTATATTTAATATATAAATTTTAAATAAATTTTATAAACATAAACGCATAATTAATTTTGTTTAATGCCATAACGTCTGGCTTTATTTTTATTTTTCCTTTTAGCAAGATTTTCGGGAAACTTACTTTATATACAACGGCTTTTGTACCTAGCATGCTATCTCCGTATTGCGTATTTTTGATCGACATGAATGTAGCAAAAATTGCTGCCAATGCCTTTTATCAATGTGTACGTTATAAAGCAAAAAAAGCAGCATTCACTTTATTATTATTATTTTACTTCTGGAAGACTTTGACTTTGAATATCAATGAATTTTTTTTTTTTTTTTAAACAAAACACCGTGCTTGACCTGCGATCTCTCCTTTCTCTCTCTCTCTCTCCCTCTCTTTAGCTCTTTATATTATTGTTGTGAATACACGGGAGAGTTAGTTACTAGTAGTGTGAGTTAATTTAAATGTGTGCTAAATAGACATCGGTCTTTAATTCTCTTGAATTCTCTTGAAACCCCAAAAATTAAGTGTTATTTAAGAAGTTTTTATGTAATTGGGTTGACTTGGTGACATCGATCAACGATGTTATGCAATTGAAATATGTTTTTAAAGTCTTTCCTACTATATTTCAGACGATAATAGAATAACTTCAAGCCTCGATTATGTTATCTTAAGACATTTACATAAAATGTTTGGCCATTTTAAAAGTGGCTGGACTTAATAGGAACATACAGACTGATTCGAAAGAGGCCAGAGTAGTTTTTAGCCGAGTTTGATGAGGCACGTTATCTCCATGATTCAAGTGTTCAAAGAAAAGCTATATTATGGGTTAGATTATGAAAGACTATGGAGAGACTATGGGGAGACTGACTAAAAAAGGAGAAGGGATTCTTTTTGTCTTGTCCTGAATTGGGCAGCCACGCAAAGTACTTCCTGTGTATTGATAGTGGCAATGATGGTACGGAACAATTATAGGTAAAAGAGGGGGGAAAGAGAGAGCAGAGTTTGTGTACATTCGATTAGAAAATGCAAACATTTTGGCGAAAGAGGCCACGACAGAAGACTATTCTAAAGACTAGCTGCGCAGCTAAAAAACGACAAGTCACCGCAGCATGTTTTATGGTCTATGAATAACTCCACGATGATTGAGAAAATGAGAGAGAGGCGAGAGAAGAAAGAATGTTGAGAATGTTGAGAAAGGCGAGTAGTTCTATTAAGCGATGTAAGTGGTGAACATACGTCTTTTATTTCTGGGGAACATCTGCCGTAGAGGCATCTACACATACACTCAGCATAACCTACATTAAGACGACGTTCAAATGTATCGAAAGTGTTAGACATATTCTCGTTAGCTTCTGAGTAAGTCGCCAGCTTTCAGAGAAGAACTAGAAGCCCGCGCTTACATACAAATTGTACACAAAACTTTGGTCTGATATAGGATTATAGGATATAAATGGTGCGAATATTAGCTGCAAAACTCTATATAAGTTAAACTTCTGATTGCTTCTTGCAACATTTTCAAAGAGTATTCTGTTTAAGAGTCTATCTTTTTGTATTCTTATGCCCAAATCATCAAGAACTGGTGATTCTGGACTGAAAGAGCGGTCACATTCATGACTTCTTCTGTACCATAAAATAGTAAAGAGTGAAGCGTATACTATCGGATAGGGCGTTAATATTTATGCTATTTATCTGATCTCTATAGAATATTTTAATAAAGTATAGATTAATTGTAGCGGATATTGTAGCTTGCCTATTAAGGTCTCTTATTGAAAGAGAGCGATTAAAACGAAGGTCTATAGGTGGCAAGTGTACGACTTACAAAGGACAAAACGTGGCCGAACTGACCTACTAAAGTTAAGTTGAACAAAAAATGGTTAATTGGAAAAGGACGAGGTTAGTTTGATTAGAAAGTAACTAAGCTTGTTAGAGAGGGTCCAAACCATCTAGAAAGACAACATAATATCTTTTAGATAGAAATATGTTTTTTTTTTTTTGTTAAAAGTGTTCGATCTTTTTTCTTTCTGGAAGTTTTCGATGAAATTTGTTTCTTAACTTATCTTATTCGATTCCCACTCTCTCTCTCTTTAGTTACTTAACATTCTAAATGTCTTTGACGTGTCTACACGATGTATCAATTCAAAATTTTCTTAATTTTTATTCTTTATGGAATCCTTGACATAAGACTTAGGTATTAAATATTTATAAAATGAATGAGATTACGATGGACCCATAGATATAGTTTCTAATTTTCAAAATTTATACACATTTATGTGACCCACATTAAATTACTGTTCGAAAAAAAAAAAAATCCAGTTTATAGAATCAATTCTGAGACGGAAAAACGTAATAAGCAGAACAGTTCGTGGATCGAAATTTATACAAACTATAATATTTATGCTGTGCAGTGGTTTGATTTTACATGGAAAACGGGAACATAATCTAAAAGATGTTTGGCTAGCTTCACCAAATAAATCATCAATACAAAATGGACAAGAAAAATCCAAAATCGATTGTCATTTACATAATGATATAAGTTGCCGGGATTATCTGTGGACTGGTGTACGCAACAATTTTTTGACGGGTTTAGTATTCGATTGTTTAACTACAATTAAAATGGCAGCATCTTCACGAGATCGTTTGGGCAAATTAAAACATTTTCGATTGTTTTCAGCTCCGTTAGCTTGCCTTTATATTGGTCTATATAGGGTAAATACATTTACATTAATATATAAAAATTATTAATTATATTCTCTTTGTCTAAAGTTTAATACCATACGAGAACAAAATCATTTAAAAAAAAAAAGATTATTATTTTTTAAAAGATCATCTATTCTCTTGCTATATTATCGGATAATATGATCGTTTATTAATTAGTCTAGAAAATGAGATGAAAAGCTGGAATTTCACTTTCTGTAATTGCTACCACAAATTGTACTTCAAACTTGAACCTGGGCTTTGTAAAAAGCAAGGTTATAATAGACTGGAAAGCTATAAAAAAAAAAAGACGAGAAATATAATTCCGATTGCAGATCTTAATCTCGTATTATCAACTGATATGTCCCCGAAATTGGTACTAAGAGATTAGAACTTTTTTTTTTTTGCTAATTAAATTCATACGAGATTTCAGCTTTTTATCTCAAATTCTCTAATCTTAAGAATTCTAATCATTGAATCGGATTAAGGATCTGGAAGATGGGCCGGTGAGGGTAAATAAACATAGAGTCCTAACCTTAGAAATATCACTTGCATTCTCATCTTTCATGGTAGCGGTACTATTGTATTCACTAATTAATAAATTCGAAGGGAAATATTTACTAATGATAACTAAAAAAAAAAAAAAACAGAAGAAAAGGAAAAAGAAATTATAATATTTTACTTCAACCCTAAGGGATGTATTCTACACTTTTTTTTAATCCGTGTACACTTTCTTATTATTATTATTATTATTTCTTCTTTATCTTACAGTCAATCCATTGCCTTTTGAATTATTACAATAATTTTTCGGATCAAATCAATCATGCCATAGCTTCTTGTTGCGCTGGCTTATGTTATTTCTTCTATCCGCAAGAAAGCTTATTGTCCTACGCTATTTTACAAGCTTTTCAAACACTATGGGAACTCTTTAAAATTACAAACTTAGAAACTAAAAATGAACTTTTCAAATTTTTTTTAAATTTTTCCCATCGATTATATGTATATCCTTTAGTTCAAGGTCATATAGCACATTTGTTAGTTATGAAACCTCAGCTTTGCAGCCGTTTTGGTGCTCAAATTATGGATGTTACTACCAATAATCAGTAAGTATTAATTCTTTATACGATTTCAAAGCAAATCAAGCAATCTATTGAAGGTTCAGAACTTACTTTGTGATCAACTGTAACGACTATATCGAATCTATTGAAGGTTCAGGACCTACTTTGTAATCAACTGTAACGACTATATCGAAATCCTTCCCGGTAACTAGTTAGTTAGAAGTTCATTAATATAAGCGCCACGCTCGTTCTTGGCATTAATACACTTATTTTTCATGACGACGCTTATATGGGGTGGTTTTTCCAAAAATGCAGACCTTACGTAATCGAAATCTGGCGCAGTTAATATTAACATTAAATTACGATTTACCTTATAAAGATTTAGTTTTTATAAGAAAGATTCTACAGAAGGTGGTTCCAAAAATCCTCTCATCATATCGAAGTCCTTCACAATTACTTTACAGCTCAATTTTGCTGAAAAATATTTGAAATTGCAATTTTTTTCCAAATAGGACGTCGTTATCTGGGAAGTGGTCGTAAAAATGATCTGATCCGAATCATTATCAATAGCATTTATTCTTGAGCCAAAATACGCCATTATAGTAAATTTCGTCAAAATATATCAAAAATTAACGGACATCAGACGGACAGTCAGACAGGTTTAAATCGATTCAGAAAATGATTCTAACTCATCGATCGATTTAATAAGAGATTGATCGATATTAAACCCTTCTGGGTATTAGGTAGGTCCGCAGTAATACTTATAGTACACTTTAGAGTACAATTAATTTTTTTTAAATTTGGACCTCGTCGGTTCACATTTTGAATCCATACTTCTATAGGGGTTTTTATGAAAAGTAAGCTTTTATATGGCAATAAGTTCTAAATTTTTCTATTTCATAACGAACACAAATGAAGAATTGCGATTCTTCCGATTCCGATCAAGTACAGCAGCTTCCCTAATGGTCGATCTAGTTTGAGTACAAAGTTTTCATTTATTTTATTAAATACTTTTGATACATTACACCACATCTTAATATTTCTTCTACTTTCTTTGTTTTAAAACCTTTTAAAGTTTGTAATTTAATCATGGATTTGCACATGTTTCAAAACTTTTTGTAAAAATTCTACCGACTTTAGTTAACAGAGTTATAATTGTATCGAAAGATCCGACACTGAAAGCTTTATAATGGGACATATCTGAACGATAAGTTACTGGTACTATTGACAACAGTTTAGCTAGCACGCGAAAGTTTTCACTAACTGGTTCGGGGAAAGTAGATCCCTCTCTCTCTCTCCCTCCCTTTCTTTCTCCCTCCCTCTATCTTTCCCTCCGTCTATGTCTCCATCCCTCTCTCCTCTTCCGTCTCCCACTCCCTCCCTCACCCTCTCTCCCTCTCTCTCTTTTTCTCTCCCTCTCCCTCTCCATCTCTATCTCTTTCTATCTTTCTGTCCCTCTCCCTCTCTCCCCCCCCCTCTCTCTTCCCCCCTCTCTCTCTCTCTCTCTCTC
>KK351119.1:544300-561375 GCA_000671755.1 Glossina brevipalpis
GCCTTGGTACACTTCAGTCGAGTCATTTGACTTTATTCACCGCCTTGGTACACTTCAGTCGAGTCATTTGACTTTATTCACTACCTTGGTACACTTCATTCACTACATTGTGCCATTCAGTCTCTACATTGTGCCATTCAGTCCTCTCCTTTTGCGATGGGGGCATCCCTTTTTTTTATTTTAATTTGGCTTTGATTTATTTTTTCAACTTTCTTATGATTATATTTTGTTTCTATCGTTCTTTTCTTGTTGTTTCTGTTTTATTTTTTGGTAAAATAACACAGGGGTCACTTCTTCTTAAATAGATTATAATTGGAAACACTAGCAATTAATTTTAAATAAAATTATAAAAAAAATTCTAGGTTTTTTTTTGCTTTTTGAAATATTTTTCTTCTTCATTTTAGCATAGCTAAAATTTCGAACTTAGTGCAGCAAATCATCAAAGATGTTAAACATCTTAACAAGGATTGAATTTTACATCATTTGTATTATGTAGAGAGCGAGAGATAAATTTATGTAAATTTTATATTTATAAAATATTTTAATATATAATTTTAATGTAACTTAAAATCTAATTTGGAATTCCAATCCAGTGTCTCCTTAAAATTCCTAAAAATACATATATATATATATATATGAAACTCCAATAAATTCGTATTCATATTACTTACTTTCTATCTAAGGGATCATTAAAAGATCAAAAAAAAAAAAAAAAAAAATTTTAAGATTATATTCAGGATATATTTTAAATTTATTTTACATAGCTACCAAAATCAGGTTAACGTGTTTAGTCTACGTTATGGTGCTGCGATTGACATATTTACTGAACTTGCTAGATCTGGGCAAATTGTTGGATTTCCTGTATATGATTTTGAATCACGTTGAGATCTTTTACGTGTTCGGTGTTTCGGTGATTTTTCATAATCCATTTCATTATAAGTTTGTTCAGAAGCACGCCAAACCATTTCTTGACGTTGCACTAAAAAAGAATGACGTTGTTCGAATTGTATATCTGGGGGCAGTAGAAGTTCCCATTTTTTATCGGCATTTAAATACGCTACCGATTTCAAGATCTCGGTAGCTTCCTCCGATGGTAATTGTGTAGCAAATATTATTTGTTGTCGATAGAGAGAGTTTGCACGAGAAAAACGAAATAGCTAAAGAAAAAAAAAAATGTGTTTAAACCGTTTGAAAAGGATATTTTCTCTTATTCGAAAATTTTGAAAATTTGTTGATCTTACCACATAATCTCGTGCTCTGACCATTAATTCAGATTTGACACCGTTCGCATTTGAAAACGTATCACTAGGATATAAAACTTCCGATTGAGGAACCCAATTGCCACGTATTAAGATACCAACTTGTTGTAAAGTTCTTAACAATTTCTCACTGCTAATTTTCGAATCTATACTATCTTGGAAAATTTTCATGATTTCATCAAAAGATAGCATACGAGCATCCTTCAATATTACTTTCAATTGCTCGAGCAAAGGCATCGATTTCAAGCGCACTTTACTAAATGCACGGGCTGGTAATACCGCATCCATACCCTGATTTCGTACTTTAGTCGGTATTAATTTTGTAAGATAAGCTTGAGAATCTAAAGCAAATGCCATACTAGTTTGACGATTGGTAGCAATCAGTTTGCGACGTTCCAATTCAGATGTAGATGAACTGCGTGAATGCCAATATGTTTCACACCAGGGTTCTTCATCACTTTTTTTCATTAAATTATCAAAACCTTGTCGTTCTTTAAATTTTTTCGCATTAGATCTTGCAAATTTCACTGTTACTTGTTGCAACTCTTCGTCCTCGTCCTCTTCATTTAAAGCCTTCTGTTCAGCTTTATTCCGTTTATCCTCTTTATCGAAATAAGAAAATGATGGTCTTAATTGCACAATACTCGTCAAAGGTGACAAATGTATCTCTTTATTCACATAAACACCCACAACATATTTATCGACATCATCTAAGGGACGAGAGCTAAGAAATGCTTGCTTATCCACAATGCCACGTTTAAAAGAAGGTCTCTCGCCTTTTATTGGAGTTTTTCCATCGGCAGCCAATGCGAATTGTTCACCTTTAAATTGATCGTAAAATCGTGACTCCATATCAAGAGCGAAATCTACTTTTACCTCTTGATTAATAGGCTTAACACAACAATTAACCACCGAAACATTTTCAAAATTATGGGTTTGAGGCTTCGTAGGATATTGAAAGATATATAAGTTATCTTGCAAGTCTTTCGATAAAAAAACAGGAATCTAAAATACAACCAAAGGATAATATTAAATAATTAATCAAAAATTCAATTGTGCAAATCCACATTAATTACTTACCTCTTCCACTAAGGTGTCTTCGTCGTCATCAAAACAAGCCATTGTTATCAACACAATCCTTCTTATATTATAGTATTTAATAGTTTTTTTTTTTTTTTTTTTTCTTTTTTTGTTTGTGGAATATAATAGACGAATCACAATTAGTTTTACCTTATGTTCTTTAAATTTTTAAGTAAATAAAATATTAGACAAAAAACAGGCAGACAATTTGCTTTATCGAGTTTACATCACTTCTTAAAGCAACTGAATTTAAATCGCTAATTAGTCAATAACGTATTGACTCGTATCGTATTTGCTAATAAAAAAAGCTCCGTTTTTTGCGCATCTACATATTTATTTGGTTTATTTTAATTTTAAGAAAATGTAAATTAAAAACCTTTGCTATGGCAAAATATATATATATATATATAAAGCAAGCCCTGAATATCATACGTATACAAGTAGATAATAGAATCAATTTAATACACATATTTTACACATTTACGATAAACAATAATTATCCAAAGATAAGAAGTACTGCCATATCTCTTGCAATATAAAATTTGAAATTTAAAAATTAGACAATTAAAAATTTGGGTGTCCCCAGTCACATATATGGATCAAAATCAAGGAACAAGGAGGAGGTTTTTGAGAGGATCTCCAAAAGAAGTAGCTCACGCAATAGTAGTATCGTCGAAATTCGATAACATGACTGATTGAATATTCTAAGAAGTTGACGACTATAAGCTTTATAAGTATCGAACGCATTAATTATAATTTTGAAATATTTATAATAATTTCAAAATATTTTCCATAATATCTAAGTTTACTTCCACATTTCAAATACAAAACTTTTTATTGGCTTTTTTCCTAACGTAATTTTCTATATCTTATATTGAAAAAAAAAAAAAAATCTATAACTTTGATTACTTCTAATAAGTAAGTGCACTACTGAATTTTCCATTAATGAAGCACGAAGTGAACCTAGAAATGAAGAACGCGTTTACATTTGATTAATCAAATGAGACGTTTGAAAATTATTAAAGTTTGTGCTCTACAAAGCAAGATGCTAATTTCGATTTCGTTTGAAAAAATGAAGTTATCGTATGAAATATTTATCATTTAAAAAGAAAATATTTGTGTTATCGTTTAAAAGTATATTATTTTCCAAACTATTAGCTAAAGAATCGTTATAAGTTTTTTTTTTTTTTTTTTTAAGTATTAACGATACATGTTGTATTTTATTATGACATTCTCATCAGCTGATTGATTTGTGTAACACAAAAAAAAAAAAAAAAAAATTAAAAAAGAGAGAACACTAATCACTGTAATAATATTTCGTAAAATTCTTTCATTAATTGTTTAAAAAAAATTAAAAAAAAAAAAACACAAAATGTCGAAAAAGCCCCCCCCGAGTTTCTTTTCACGTTATTTAGTAACAATTGTAATGATTCCTACGATAATTGGTCTTCATTTTGGTTGGAGTTTAATGCAGAAAAATCGTACGTTAGTATCTGAAGTGGAAGAAATTGAATTGCCGGTTATAACGGTAACGATATTGAATAGAACAATCTTATATAAATATACGAATTAATTAATAATTTATTTAGTTTACTAAATATATTTGGAAGAAATTAAATAATAGTGCTGTTGTCTCTCCATCAACGCAGGAAAATATTAAAACTGTAGCTGTGGAAAAACCTTAAAATGCAAACGAAATATATACAATATGTAACAAATTGTTTGTTGTTGTTTGTGCTTTGTTCATAAATAAATACAAACAAATTTACATATACACGAAATCAATCCACTTTTATAAATCTCTGTATATGCAAGTATATTAATATATGCCTTCAAAAATATTCGGAAAATAATGTTGCTAATGTGTAATGATATTAATTTATTTAATTATAATTTAATTTACATATACGTTTATGTAGATACTATAATATAATATTAATATACAATATTGAAGGTAATAATACATTTATGCTTTAAAATATCTTATTTGTCGTAGATACAGAATTGAATAACAAGTCAAACTGTAAATAAACACAAAAAAAAAAAAAAAACGATTGCTCTGCGTAATTATTCAAATTAAATAAAATGAAAAATAATATCCTTTGCCTTCAATATAAGTGTATAAAATTTTAGTTAGCTCTTAATATAATTTTTGCTTATAAAGTTAGACTCTATTACTAGACATACTCTACTCTCTCTCTCTCCATCTGAAGCTCACTAATAACGCGCATAGAGTTTCTTTTTTTTTTTATAAAAATTCATGAATAAGTTCAGTTATTTACAAATTTTCTTAAATATATTGTTTATGCTTACTGAGCTAGATGAGAGTTGACACTAAGATTATCTAATTGCGCGTTAAATAATACATCATTTATTAATTTTTCAGCTATTATACGCTGATGAGCGCTCATTATACGTAATTTGCTAGCCACATTAATACCAATTCCGTCGTATTCATCGTTGGGACGCTGAGTTGTTACCGGTGCTGTTGTTGTCGTGTAAGTTGTGGCCGTTCCTCCAAACAATGGTTGTAGATGTTCTCTTGCAATTTGTATTGTTGGCACTTGTTGTTGGATTTGTGCCGCAAGTTGAGCAGCAGCGGATTGATTGGCATTTTGTTGTTGTTGTTGTTGTTGTTGCTGCTGCTGGAGTTGTTGCATTTGATGTTGTTGTTCGAGTGAGTTTACAGCCTGTTGAATTTCGCGTTGCGAATTAGAGTCGAGTGACGTGATTTCCAGGACTTTAACAGCAGTTGTATGTTGCGGTTGGGTTTGAGTATGCAAGTGTTGAGCATGATGATGCTGTTGTTGCTGATGATGATGGTGGTGCAGCGTTGCCGTTTCGTGGGCATTTTGAGCCTGAGACAGATTTTGTTGATGCCCGTCCTGTTCTGTTTTGTGATTTTCGCTCTTAACAATTGTCACTACATCACCATTAGCTATTGCCGTAATGGTGGCCGTAGCAGTTTCATTTTGCAATTCTGCCTGTGCAGCCGAATGAGCACTATTCGGCTCAATTTGTTGTTCATCTTCAAATTCCATTGAGTCATCTTCATCAAAGCCCAATGAAATTGAACGTTTTTGTGGTTTAAGTTCGGGCACAGTATTTGCTATTAAACGTTTGGGATTACCATGATCTGCAATAAAAGCAAGTTTATCATAATACCATAAACGTGTCTCATAATTTGGTCTGCCATTAATTTTTCGTAATTCTCGTCGAAATGCTGAACGCAAAGAATTTATTTTACGCACTACCATGCTACGGTCGGGTTCTGGTTCTACCTCTTTTAATTTTAACACCAATTTGTCGTAAGCATTATTTCGTGCTGAATTATTACTATAATCTGGATGTTTAGGCTGCCATAAACATTCCTCAGCCTGATATAATTCAATAAATTCGCCTAACCAGTGGCGGGAATAACTACGCAAATCATTCAGTTGGTTCGTCATACCCCAAAGTATTTGCGTCCTAAAACGGACGATAGGCATTCATTCATTCTCTCTATAAATCATCGAACAACAACACACTCAACTCAACTGGGGCAAATGCACAATATACAAACACGATTTTCTAGCTGCTTGTTCTTCTCTCAAAAGTTGCTGCTCCCTTTTCTAAACAATAAAAACTCTTCGTTTTACATTATTTTTTCACTATTCAGTTCATAAAATTTATTTACATATTGTCTTGGAAAAAAAAATCCTTATATCCAAAATATTTTTTGCTGTTCTGTTTTTGCAAAAAAAAAAAATTTTTTATTTTAGTTTGCCAACAACAACTCAAACCATTTTTCGATTTTACTTCTCCATTTCTATACATTTCATAAAGAAAGCATATTATAGTGAGATAAGACATTTTTAAATACTTAGACCGTACATTTTGCAACGCAGCTAGAGATTATCGTAAATATTTACATATTTGGTGTTGTGTTTTTTAAGAATTTTCTAAAAAAAATATTTAGTTGGAAAGGAAAGAAAAAAATGTTTGTAATGAAAATGTAGTAATTGATGCAATTTCCAATATTCTTAAAAACAAACCGCGTACGAGAAAATGCGTCCATTATCCAGCCCAAAGAGAATTTTATTAAAATATATTACAAAAAAAAAAAAAAAAATTATTAGCATTTAATTCAATCTGAAGAAGCGAGCATGATACCCTTGAATTTCTTTTATAGGCTAAAGTGTAACATTTTTTTCTTTTTTTTTAGATAAATATAGGAATTCGAAAATATTTGACAGAAAGAAGGCGTGGTATTTTATATATTTATAGAGAATAGACAAAATAACTTGAATACTATAGAGTACGAGCATTATGGCAAGACATCATAAAACTATTTCAGCAAATGTGACAACGGAAATCAAAGGTCACTTAAGTACAACATATTTCGATAAAAAAAAAAAAAAAAATACAGCGAAGGTAGCATAAAGCTCACTGTCATGAAAGATCTGTAATTGCGAAATCCTTTATAACTTCAGGTATTCATATTATTTTGTCTATCCGCTGTATATATGTAGTGTCGGTAAATAAACGGATTTTAATTTACTTACCTTAATGACAGAATAAAATATACGTGGATTGTTTGCGATTTTCAAGGCGATTTCCGCATGTGATACAAAATAATCAGCGATCTGTTTAAAAGAGTGAATAGCCAACGTTTCAAAGAGTTTTGTTTCGTGAATTAAAATTCGTAAATCATTGCGTTCTACGATTTCTGGCATCATAAAGTGTATCGCTAAAATATTCTATCCACGTAACTTGTTTTCCCAATACGAATTTTATTGGTTTATCAAATCAGAATAACACAGGGCGTTCTTCTTGTTTCATAATAAAATAAACTGACCACAATTTCTATCGAGAACTGTTCATAATGAATGCTCAACACTGAGGGATGTGTATTTTGGTTTTTTTTTTTTTTAAATCTGGTCTTGTAGTCTTCTGGTTTTACCTAATAATATAGAAAATGTATGCATAACAATATGCAAGAAAAATTAAAGAACATGTAACTACAATTTCTCCCAACAACTATTCGTAAAGTGTGCTTAACACTAAAGAACGATATTTCGGTATTTTTTTAAAATCTAGTCTTGTAATTTTTACTTTTTATCCGATGATATAGAACATAGTAATAATATCCAAGAAAAATTTGAAAAATAAAACTTTTTAGGCCGCAAAAAGATTTTGGAAAAATATATCTCTAGAAACATTCTTCTAGAATCATTTCCCTAACTTGATATATTGATAATTTATCAGACTTTGATTTCTAATTTCGCCTATAAAGCCGTTTCGCCAAAAGGGGTGTGCATAGTACGCCTTAAAGAATTAGATTTGATTACCTCATTTTAAAACACAATAACGTGTTCTACGTTCCGAAGTAAATGCCTGCTATATATAAGCGCAAACGTGTTTTGAAATCGAATCTTCAATAACCTGAGGAAATTTGCGAAATTGTTTTCTTGAGGCATATTAAACAATTTCTAGGTAAATAGAAGGAATTTAATAGATAATAAAGTATATTTCAAATTATTTATATTTAAGTAGATTTGAAGCCAAATTATTTAGATATAAAATTTTTGAGAATTTATTCGGAAATGTTTACTTTAATCAAAAAAATTATAACTTCCATTACTCTTCACCGTATAAATCCATTAGAGCAATTGTTAATCTAGACCACTCTGAAGTGTTCCTGCAATCAATCAATCAATTCTTCTGTCGATAGGCCAGATTATAAAAATCTTCCTCCTTGAGGTGACTGATTGCATTTTCTTAGGCCCGTCTTAGAAGAAATAAGACCATATACAAACATTACTATAAACGTATTGTAACTCCTAGATATGCTTTGTGAAATGGCTTCGTCTCCATTAGGCACTTTAACGAACACTTGGTAACGATACTTGATTGTTCAAGGAGAGGCATTGTTGCAAGAATTCGTCTCTCTCCCCCAAACAAACGGGAACTTCGACTCTTAGGTTATATTTATAATTATATTTAATCATGTTTTTTAAATTCATTGACATATATATATGAATAATAAATAAATCAATAAACGAATATATATATATATATATATATATATATATATATAACTTTAAATTAAACCGAAAACGTTACTAACGTTTATTTCTCCTTGAAAGGTTTTTCTTTACAAACACCACTTAAATCTAAACTTGTTTTCAATTCAGTTAAACTGCGCCGACCATATTGTAATAGCATTTTAATGGCCATTTCATCGTTTTGTTGTTGATTTGAACGAAAATCTTGACGAGCCCACATTTGTAAATCTTTACGGCTATTAGCATCAGGTACTAATCGTATGGTACGAAAAATATCTCGATAAAGTTTTAAAACTTCTGATCTTAGCATAAACTGAAGAAAAGTTTTTTTTATTAATAAATATATACACACACATATATATATATGTAAATATTCAATTTAGCAAAAGCAAAATCATTATTTAATTACCTGTTTTAAATTTAAAGCTGCCTTATTAGCTTTTGACATCTTTTCTATTTCCGCGATAATTTTTCTTTTCTTCTAATAAATTCAGTTCACATTTATTTGTATAATTTTCATGTAATAGTATGATAAGAAGATCTGAGATTCAGTTTACTGATATAAACAAAACATTTTTATAAAAAAATACAACACATGTACAGTGTAAATGCATAACAACATTAACAGCTGTTTAATTCTCCAAATTCCGACCTTAACATCGTGTAGTAGGTAGAGGGTGGAATCGAATCTATTGAAACCCTACACGTAAATCACTCATTTTGAAACAAATTCTAAGAATAGAATGTTTGTAGTAAACAAAAGTCATATTTGTTATCGTTACTAATGTTTTCCAAAAAAAATTTTTGAAAATTATAAGAAACAAATTATTAAAGATCAATATTATACTAGAATTTGCTGACAGAGAAAATGTATCAAAAATGAGAATTTTTTTCTGAATTGCATTATAATACTCGAATCCCCTTTTTTAAATCAAATTTTTTGGAAATCAAATTTGAATTACAAATAACACTCGTAATAAAGAAGAAAAAAATTTCAAAAAGGATACGCAATACGAATCGTAAGGACTACCTATGGTTTTACCCCTTCACAAATAATAATAATTTATTCTATATATAAAACTCTTTAAAACTAAAGTTAACTTTTCGTTTAGAAGCAGGATAATACGAACGAAAGTCGTTGTCGAAATAATAAAGTGCGATTTAAATCAACCATGACTGGTCATCATATGTACTGGTAAGGAAACATACGATATCGGTATTTTGTGATATGATGTCTTAACTCAAATACGCGAGAGTCTTAGATTAGATTATCTTATACTGTCCATAACTTGTACTAAGATCCGAAGAAGTTTACTATGAAATAATTTTTGCAATCAAACAAGTTCTTTCTAATATTCTCTTTATTAGTAACTAACAAACTATAAGCAAAGTAACTTGAAAATTTGTAATGTTAATGAAAAAAATTAGACCTTTTTTGTATACTTAACAATTTCGAAATCATTATCATACTGCAAAGGGCAAGTGAGAAATTAGATCCGATCTTATATATGATCTATTTGAAATTACTATTTTAGACTTTTCTTCGGTTCATTTCGTAAATAGCTTCATAAAACAAAAGTTTCTCATAAGAAAAAAAAAAAAAAAAAACACTCATATTTATAAATGTGGACGGACATGGGAATTTAATAAACATCCTTTGATTTTTGAATTGAAAAAAAAAAAGGAAGATTTGAGGCAATAGTTTCAGTTTAGAATCTGGAATTGCTAAGCGATTCCGCAAATTCAATGTGTTACAAACGTCTAAAAACTTTTAATTACTCCTTTGCGATGACACTACTTTATAAAAAAAAAACAAATTTTTGGACAGTCAAGAGAAAGTTCTATTCAAAGACTTTATATGCTGATGACTTCAAGCCCAATCATATCCATTGGAAACCTTACAGAACTGTTATAATAATACTAAGTTTTTTTAACGCAAAATTTTTATTTTCCTTCCATAAAGATGAATAACGCTCATGCTGCTCCTCATTCATACATGAATACAAATTACAGCAAAAGGTCATTAAAGTGCAATACCTTTTTGCCCTCATTCACATGTGATATACATAAATCAATTTTTACAAAATTAATTATTAATAATAATAATATTAATAATTTATATGTAGGGCATCAAGATATTCTATAGTCTTTACACTTCGATAGCATTATTCTCTCTTAAAAATTTTGCTACGATCATAATATTAAGAACTAATTTTTTATGTCAATATATAATCTTTTAAAAGCCTTGCCTGGCTTAATTTTTCTTCTTCTTCTTTTTCTTTTTCTTAAGTAAAAACAAAATAATTTAAAATCTAATTTTAAAATTCATTATAAATGAAATAATAAGAATTCCATAAAATCCATCTTTCTCATATTAATAAAATATTTTCCTTAAAATAAACCCCCCGCGATATAAAATAAATATATTCTTTATAAATATATATATACACACTAAATTTTAGATGAAAATTCTACTTAACTATATGCTTATTATACCCATAAAGTGCTACTAAGCGAGATGAGAATTCACACTTAAATTATCCAATTGTCCATTAAAGAGTACATCACTAATCAATTTTTCAGCTATTATACGTTGATGTGTACTCATTATACGTAATTTGCTGGCCACATTCATTCCGATTCCATCGTATTCATCGTTAGGACGTTGAGTGTTTGTTGGTGCTGTCGTTGTGTAGGTTGTCGCTGTACCACCAAATAGCGGTTGAAGGTGTTCCCGGGCAATTTGTATTGTTGGCACTTGCTGATGGATTTGTGCTGCCAATTGAGCTGCAGCGGATTGATTGGCGTTCTGTTGTTGTTGTTGTTGCTGAAGCTGTTGCATTTGATGTTGCTGTTCGAATGAGTTTACAGCCTGTTGAATTTCGCGCTGCGAATTCGAGTCGAGCGAAGTGATTTCCAGCACCTTAACTGCAGTTGTATGTTGTGGTTGGGTTTGAGTATGCAATTCTTGATGGTGATGCTGCTGCTGATGATGATGGTGATGATGGTGTAGCGTTGCGGTTTCATGACCATTCTGTGCTTGAGTTATATCCTGTTGATGTTCATTCAGCTGTGGCTTATGATCTTCACTTTTTACAATTGTTACCACATCACCGTTAGCTACTGCTGTTATAGTTGTGGTAGCAGTTTCATTTTGCATTTCCGCCTGCGTAGCCGAATGAGCACTATTTGCTTCGATTTGTTGTTCATCCTCATATTCCATTGAATCATCATCTTCGAAACCCAACGCTAAAGAACGTTTTTGTGGCTTAAATTCAGCCGCAGCATTTGATATTAAACGTTTCGGATTGGCGTGGTCAGCTATAAAAGCAAGTTTGTCGTAATACCACAAACGCGTTTCATAGTTAGGTCTGGCATTAATTTTTCTTAATTCTCGTCGAAAGGCTGAACGCAACGAGTTTATTTTACGTATGACCATGTTTCTGTCGGGTTCTGGTTCAACCTCTATTAACTTTTTCACTAGTTTGTCGTAAGCCGTGTTGCGGGCTGAGTTATTGCTATAGTCTGGATGTTTAGGCTGCCACAAACACTCTTCGGCTTTATACATCTCAATAAATTCACCTAACCAGTGGCGGGAATAACTACGTAAATCATTCAATTGGCTAGCCATAGTGCATACGTGTTTTTACTTCCTTGCACAAATAAAGTCGTCGCTCTCTATTATTATTGTTATTATTATTTTTATTATTATTATTGTTATTTGATCAATTCACCACCATACATTTAATATCCGACTATTAAAGTAAATACAAACGTTTGTGTTTGCTTTTTATGATAAGAACGATTGTGCTTTAGTTGACTTTTATTTTTTTTTTTTTTTTTTTTTTATAAAATCATTTCTGTGTTTGCAAACTCTCAGCACTTTTCTTCAATGTTCAATATGTTATTATATTTTCAGCTAAACATTTCATATAAATTATCTTTAATTATATCAATTTTATTGATTATTTAAAATTTTTAATATTTTAATCTGCAAACCAATTATTATTCTCTTCTTTTACTTTATTAAAAACCTAGTTCGGCAACAACTCAAACACGTTCGCGACCATTTTGGATTATTTTTCTACACATTAAAAATGTTGTATAGGATTTGGCAGCACTCTCTATAAGACGTATAGTAGTATAGAATAAATGTAAATTAATATGCATTAGGTACATACGTGTATGGTGAATTGTATCAATATGGTGAGAGTTTTCACAACCTTAATAATATTACAATATAAAAAAAAATATAAGAAATAACTTTCGAATATCGAGGCAAACGCAAACAAGACATTAAACCAAAAAAAAAAAAAGAAAAAATATGTTTTTTTCTTTTTATTACAATCTTTTTAGAGAAATAAAGATCGATTTGATTGAATGTGCTGCACGCACCTATTGCACCTCTTGTAATTAATGCAAATTCACTTGACATGTATATATATATTTTGTAGAGTTTTTAATGATTTATAATTTAAATAAAATATTAAAATAGTACACATAAAATATTTAATTTTTATTTAATTCATTATTCATTAAACGATTTATTTATTCTTTACAAAAAGGGTACGACATTTTGTTACAACATTTTTTTTCCTGAGTTTTTTGATTTGTGACAGTTTATTCGTATACAAATTTCTGCACTAAAAAGAAAGTTTTTACAAGCATAAATTATAATTTGTTAAATACAACAATTTAAAAATCAATCACTTCAATTAAGTGTAAGAACTGTCATGTTATCGTAAATAATAATGTTAAACAAAATCTTGACAGCAAAATTTATGATGAAAAGGAATTTATTTTAAGGTGGGTGAGCTGTCATTATCGTGTAGCATAAAATGGAATTTAAGAATTGTATTAAACCAGAATGTTATATCGAATATCGAATATCAACATAAGATAAGGCACATCACAAAGCATAAAATTCATACGCTTAACGCTCGCTTATTAATATGAATTAAATAAAAATTAAATATTTGTTAAAATTACCTTGAAGTCCAATTAATATACACAATAGGAATACCATAATTAAATACTTCATTATATATCATTAAAGATCTTTCGAGTTAAAGAGTTATAAAAGCTGATAGTATCGTTAGTTTACTATTCTTCTCTTTAATAATTTCCCAGCATTATATTTAAAGATGAAATATTTGAAAACTTTTAGACAAATTAAATATATTTATTTTGATATACTTTTTTTTTAAAATTTTAGCTTTGCTGAATCTGAATATATACAATCATCAATATGGAAAGAAATAAAAATGAATAGAAGTTCTAGCTCCATTGTCGTCAATAGCAGTGCTTGTGAGAATAACAGACGGTGATGCAAAGTTAAAGTAAATTTTGACTTAATAAATCAAAAGCACTGTCCTTTAGAACTGAATTGTAAAATTTACTAGTAAATCAATGCTCCATAATTTTATTTTATACTAAATTTCTAAAAGCGTATCCAATAGTAAAAGATGTTGCTTAGAAGTCTTAACCAGACTGATATTCGTTTTAAAGTTTCTGAACAGAACTATATAACTAAAGGGAAATAAGTTCCTGGTACTTTTTTTCTGCTTTAAATACATGACCAATTCAATTTCTATGAGATTATGCTCAACAAATATTAAAGAAAAAAAAAATATACTTAGCCTTTGCTAGAGCAAGAAAAAGATTCAAACCAAAATGCATAATTTATGGTTTTTTTTTTCTTTATTAATATATAATATTAGTCACTACAATTCTTTTTGGCCTCCGCCCATTAATTAATTATATTCCAAAACAACAACAAAAAGGAATGCTCCAATGCTCCCCTTACGTACAAGATGCTTTTTATTTGCACTAAGATTTTTTTGAGTTATTTTGATTTTAAGTAGAAGTGTAGAAGGGAAACTATTTTCTTTATATTTTTTTAGTAGCAAATGACTTTCGACAATATATTGTATATATATGTGTTGTATACACATTCCTTCATTTTGCGGAACTCATATGTTTCAATCAAATCAAAAATGATTGATGTTTGCAAAAATCTCATTTTTGTATAAAAACAAATATTTATTATTTTCATAGCTTCTTGTGTATTATTTGAATAATACCCTCTTAAATATAATTAAAATATTGAAATGATACTAAAACAAATTTGCAACAAAAAAATTTATAAAAATTATATTTAGGATATAATTATCAGATTTTGTGGGTTATTTGTCATTTCTGTTTTCCATAAATTATTAAGAAATATCCTTCAAGAGTGATTTCTTGCTTTACTTTATTATTCTAAATTCTTATTTTGCTTTTAATATTTACAATTTTTTGTGCAAATACAAAAATGTTAAATATTTTCTTCCTAAAACTACTTACACTGAATAAATATATATATATATATATTAATATAATTGCTGTGCCGCGATCATTAAAGTATTTCTTTATTACGCAAAAAAAAAAAAACAAAAAAAAACAAAAATAATCTTTTTTTAATGTTTAGTCAGTACCAAAATATTTTTGACCAAAATGATTTGGAGCGACTGGATGTAATTCCGATGTTAATATTTTTAATTTTGGAAAAGCAGTAACTACCGTTTTTGCAGCTATTGGAGTACAAAAGAGATTCGATAAAATAATGCTACTTTCTGGTACTCCATGTTCTTTTAATACATTGACGGCCTTTAACGAAAACAGAAAACAAAAAAAAAAAAAAAAAAAAAAAAAAAGAAGGGAAAAGAACAATTAAGAGAATTTTTNTGTTCTTTTAATACATTGACGGCCTTTAACGAAAAAAGAAAAAAAAAAAAAAAAAAAAAAAAAACAAAAAGAAGGGAAAAGAACAATTAAGAGAATTTTTCTTTAGTAAAATGAAACTTGCCTGTAAAACAGTATTTCCAGTGCTCATTATGGGATACATAAGCAACACTTGACGGCGTGCAATGTCATCAGGGAAGCGTGCATAAACAACACGTGCAACATGAGTATCAGAATCGGATTCAACTAATATCTTACCAATACGTATCGAACGGCAACAATCTCTAAGACCTTGTTCCATAGCCTCGCCTGAACGTATAATAGAAACACCACAATTGCCAGAACGATATTTTAAGCCTTCATAAATTGCACCTGTCGGTGTTTCTACTGAACAATCCGAATATGGTAATTGATTTAATGATTCCTCAATAACTAAACGTATTAAACGATCAGCATAGAATTTAAAATCGCTACGAGTAGTATTTCTAAAATAAATAAATAAGAAAAACAGATAGATAACATAATTTTTATTTTAGATATAAATATATATATATATATAATAGATTTTAACTTACTTATCTCGTATTATAGTTAAAAGTTCAGCTACTTGTGAGTTACATTCTAATATTTTAAAATTTGCACCGTAATTTTCTAAAATTTCTTCAGCTGACGTTATTGCCGGTATAGGGGAATTAGGTCTGCTAACACTATTCTCATTAGCATCATTACTTTCCGAATTTGAATTGGACGAATTCTCTTGGGATGCACACATTTGTTTAATATATAATAATTTAAACAAATAATATTATTATTATTATTTTTAATTATTTTTAAGTACTTTGCTTGCCTACGGCAAAGATGATTAATTAAAAACGTGATATATAGTTATAATGAAATACTTTCTTTCTTTCTTTCTTCCTTTCCTTTCTTTTCTTTTCTTTTCTTTTCCTATTTATTATCTTATTGTCTTAAAACAGGATGGCCAACTTTCATTATCTTTTTCACTTTTTTTTTTAATACCTTTCAAGTAGAGTTGCCAACTTAAAACAAATAACTAAAGGTATTCTTATCAATTTATTAGTTTTTCTTTTTTGTTTGTTTGTTTGTTTATGTATTCTAATCACCATTGAAACGTGAATAGAAAAATTATTATAAAATTAAAAATATTTATAAAGAATTTACAACAATTACAATTTGTGTTGGTTCAAATTTTCATTTATTTAATAAGTTTTTAAAGAGTTTTTTTTTAAAAGTTTTTAAAGAATATAAAAGAAATTTGTTCATCATAAGTCTTGTAAACATGTTGCCAGTTGGGTGTTTAAAGATCTACCTAAGCCAAGTAGTTTTGTTTTTTTTTGTGTTTTTTGTTTTTTTTTTTTTGATAAAGAGTAAATTTCTGATATTTGCAATAAGAAAATTACTCAATCTTTCCGTGTGTCATTTCAATATTACGAATAGAACGGTAAAGTCGATTTGTGGAAAAAAATCGAAAAAAAAAAAAAAATAATAAAAAATAAAAGAAAAATGTAAACGGTGTATGCAGTGTGTTTAAAGTTTTAAAAAACAAAAATATATAAATTAATTAAATGAGGAAAATTTTTGTAACAAAAGATTTCTATATGTAATTATAAGCGAAAGGTTCGGGATATAAAACAATAGTAGAAATGCGCTTTTATAATAATAATGTACAGAGTGCGTGTGTGTATGTGTAATATTTTATTATTTATCTATACCAGCTGTTAAATGGATTTATCTCTGTTTATTTTTTTTTTTTTTTTTTATAATAAATTTTTATAGAATAAATTAATTGCAAAATATAGTTCAAAGTCTTCATACGACAGCTAAACGGGGGTTAGTGAATAAATAATAATAATGATAATAATAAAAAAAGAAAAAATTATTGAAATTGAAATTCGCATTATCGCCTATTGATGTTTGTTGTCTTATATAATTAGAAAAGATGAAA
>KK351119.1:561792-574725 GCA_000671755.1 Glossina brevipalpis
TTTTTGTAAATCTATCACATCAAAAGCTTATCTATCACATTAAATATTTCAGAGTCTTTCGAATATTTTATTTCAATATTTCTTTAAAATACCAACAATTTACAAGAATTGTTTTATATATTTCTTAGTTGCGTCAGTGGGCATAACTACAAGCAATTGCAGTGGACTTTTTCTTTTGACAAGGATGATTAAGTGTAGGAGGCAACTTAGGCTGAAAGCTTGTTTCTTTTAGGATGCCGCAGAGCCCATTACAGCTCATAATTTAAAATTCCATAGATTATTACAATATGATTTTTTATATATATATAGTTGCATTTTCCAAGAGTTTTTCAATTTTATTTTTGTTATTATGTTTTATTTTTAATTTTGTATTTCGTACATTATCTACATATGTAGTGAATTGTTTTCGTTTGTCTACATCAATGTTACTGGAGGGTTTAGTTTCAAGTAGCAGAATCTTGCAGAATCTATTTGGCTGTAGCGTAAGATAGGACTTTCAGTACCAGAAAATTCTAAAATAGTATTGAAACAAACAAGCATTTTGGCTCATTGACTACAGCTTATCTTAAGTATTTCATACTTTTCTTTGTATCCATCACATTTGACGATGCAAGTAAGGTAAAGGGAAAAACAAAATAGCAAATGACCTTTAGAAACTTATTATTTGGTTATCGTTAATAGAATATAAAAAATTGAAATTGAAATTGAAAATTTGTAATTTTCTGCAAACTACCTAACTGACGACTTTTTCTGCAATTCAGTACAATTTCTTACATATGAAGTTTTAAAAAAAATGCATTGAATCGTATTGATGCAGAACGAAAGAAGACATGATAAGAATGGTGAATGGCGAATGGAAATGGATGCTATCTGTATATAAGATTATTTATTTAATTTACTTAATTTATGGGATGCGCCATGAAACTTATTCCATTATTATTATTAATAAGTATGAGAGACGAGATACAAAAGCATTATAGGAGATAGATATTCCTTTGTCAGTTACAAGAGTCTAAGTTTAAGAAATTGACTTCGGAAAAGTACTTTTTTGTTATTGAAATCAAAAAAAATTTATATAAAGTTTGGTGTGTGGTTTTTTTTTTTTAGCTTATCTTACATCTCTTCTATCCTCAAAAAAAGAATGGAAATTTCAGATAAATTTTGTTTTGTTTAGCGTTATTAGTAGCAAATTAGTATAAAAATTATTTTCCAAAAAATAGTTTGTATTGGAAAATTTGATTGATGCATACATTTTGTAAGAGCAAAACTTTCAAATTTTATACATTAAAAGCGTTAAAAGCGATATTTTTATTTCAGATCCAAAAGCTAAAACTAAAACAAATTTCTAACAAACAAATCTAATTGTAATCGTAAGTCTTACGGGAATTGTTTTTCCAATAACAAAAAAAAAAAAAAAAAAAAAAAAAAAAAAAAAAAAAAAATAGACGGATGCGCTATATGAAAAATTTCCCGTGTGTCAATCACGATTTGAAATATTATGAATATAACTGGATACACCTGGTGAAACTAATGAAAATACGCAGCGAACGTATATAATAATCTGAACTGCAGTTTAAAGTTTTCTTTCTTTTTTTCTTTTTTTTTTAAATAAAAATAGTAATCTTTAGCGTTATCTCTTGATGCATGAAACTCATGCATTATGGGAGATAATAATTACTCTTCCAAAGTGTATTTATACATGTTACAAATTGCGCTGATCCTGAACAATTATCCGGAAATATTTATATTTCAATAAACAAACCTATTTTCTGCAACGTGAACAGTAGTTGTACGCTACACCATTTGTGGTACAGAGCATCATGAGAATATATACGGCAACCAGAAGGGCTTAAAATAAAGTCCCGTTATATTATGCCGAACGATTTAGAAGCATTTTCTGTGCCGAATTAAGCATATCTGTCTGTCTGTCTGTCTGTCTGTCTGTCTGTCCGTCCGTCCGTCGGTCTGATGTTTATCCATGTATTCCTGTTTTCGACTTATTAGTCGTAATCTTATCTTGAGGAAATGTGGTCCATTGAGTTCTCTTTAACCTATGGACGAACGCTATTAAAAATGAATTTGATCGGGCCATTTTCACGACCAATATCTTTAAACTGCCCCCTTTGGAAAAAATCTTTTATATAACAAAAATCAGTAGAAATTAGGATTTTGATATATAAAATAGATAAGAAAAATTTAGATTTCCTTGAACCACCTCTCATATAACTTTTCTTTTGGAAAGTAGATCTTTATATGGTAATAAGATATAATTTTTTATATTTTATAATGATGATAGCAAATTTCACATAAAAACAAACAAACTGTACTAAATTGCAACCATGTAGATCTATTTTTTTATATCCCAACACTTTAGGGATTCACATGAGAAGTAAGTTTTTGACCGACAAAAGTGTTTAGTATTTAATATTTCATAAAAAATATTGGTCCTTAATAGTAATTTAACGCAAAAAAAAATTAAATGCACTAAATTTGAATTAGGTAGATCTATTTTTTTGACTCCATCACATATAAGAAGTCACACAAGAAGTAAACCTTTGATTGACAATAAGTTCCAATCTTTGATATTTCTTTGCTAATTTTATATTAAAATTATTTGCAATGAATTTAGGACTAACACCATAATATATTTATAATTTTTCATATTTTCTCAAAAAAGTAAATGAAGAGTTGTATTAGGCAAACTGATGTTTAGAGTATTTAAAGATCGGGTTTGATGGATTATAATATTTTTGCTTGTTTTCATTTCATAGATTTTTCTTTTAATTGATATGAAATTTTTAATACTATATAATAGCGACGAGTACAGCTTAAATATTAATATTAAATATTATAATAATATTTGATAAAAATATTTGTTTAATTATTTGTTTTTCTCATTACTAAATATTTTTTTTTTTGTCCCCCATGTGGGGATTCTTTCACTGCTTAGAGGACGTCGACTGTTGTTCGTTGAAAATAGTTCCATGCTTAGGTGCACCGTGGGGTTAAGCTTCCAATGCACAGGTACCCACGTTAAATCTATGATAATATGTAAATCGTAACTTATATATAAAGAGTAAGAGTGTTTCTTACATTATTCTAACCAAAGCTGGTTTTGATAAATTCTGAAGGTCGTGTAATGATTCCAAAAAGTCGGTATTAGGTAAAAATTAATCAAAAAATCTTTTAATCTACCTTGACTCGTCTACGATAAGACCATTCACAATGATTTAGATATTCCGTTCTCTCCAACGAGACGATAGCCTAAGCTGCTCGTGCGCTCATCTCTCTAGTCTAAGAATTAATTTCATTAGTCTAGAGTATAATAATAATAAAAATAATAGATATTCCGTTCATTGAATAACAAGTTCAAGGCTCTCTTTCCGTCTTAATATCACAAAGTGGACTTAATAATCACTTCATTTTTCTTGTAATATCCTCAATGAAAATTTTCAACGAAATAAGAAAAAAATCTTCACTAATATATCTTTATATAGAAATTAAAGAAAAAATCATCATTAATATATTTTTATATAGAAATTAAATACATTTTTTATTTAATTTGAATTTTTTAATTTTAAAAAAACTTTATAAATTTTTTAAAATAGAAGCTAAATAAGAAGTACTTTACTTTTTATGCATTTACCTAAGAAATTCAAAATTTCAAATCGAATTTGACTACAGTCGATTAGATGCATAAGAATTTAATGCAAGTTAGATGATAGCAAATGAACACATAATTTACTCTCTTCTCTCATATACTCTGTCTCTCTAAAAATATAACATTGAAACCCCTTAATGATGTGCACACTTTAGTAATCCATACGCTCTTTTGATTTAAGTGTATTTATAAAAACAGCAATCAAAACGTGTTTGTTTATACATTTATTTACATTATTGATTTTCTTATAAGCCGGTATCGATTACACACTTTTAGTAGATATATATGAATAATTGAACACATGTGCGTGCATAAGCAAGTATAAATTTTAAAGTAAACTGGTTCGATTTCAAATTTTTCTATAAATCTTATAGTTTATTAATAAAAAAAAAAAAAAAAAAAAAAAAAAAAAAAAAATAGTAATAAGAGAGAATAATTTTTCTAGCATTTATAGCCTCCGACGTCCGACTGTCATTTATATTTTTAAATGAAATTGAGTTTTATACGAAATATTCATCAGAAGTTATGTTCATCTTAAAAAAGATATTTGATACACATCAGAAGTGCTAAATATTTAATATGTTTTTGAAATCTGAAATAGTCTTTTTTAAGGCTTTATAGATCAATGGATCTTATAGGCTCTTAAGTAGTTAGTATTTGTTTTTTTCTTCTCTATTTTAGGGGGCGCTTATAAAAGGATCATAACAATTTTTCACAAGAGTCTTGATATACGTGCGAAGTTTTCGATCAATATATGCTATTAATTATGAGTTATAAGGTTTTGAAAATCCATGTGACTATTAATTAAACATGTATTTGACAAATTCCAGCCTTCTATCTCAATTTTCTGAGATTAAACGGGTCGATAGGGTAACATAGTGAGACTCTTAGGTTGATCGATATGCGTATACTGGTGGTGAATATAAATAAGTAAAAATATCATATATGCGGTTGTGACCGAATATTCCACACACTTAGGTTCCATGTTAGACAGAAGCTCAAAAAAAACTGAATTTCTATGCTCTACAATATTGGTTGGGTGTAGTAGATTTTCCATTTATATGAAAAAAGTAAAAATATCATATTTGGCTCTGATCGAATATTTTATATACATCGGTTTCATGTTAGACAGAAGTTTAACAAAAAAAAAAAATAACTGAATTTCTATGCTCTACAATATTGGTCGGGTGTAACAGATTTTCCATTTATATGAAAAAAGTAAAAATATCATATTTGGCTCTGATCGAATATTTTATTTATATACATCGGTTTCATGTTAGACAGAAGCTCAAAAAAAAAAAAAAACTTAATTTCTATACTCTACAATAATGGGTCAATGTAGTAGATTTTCCATTTATATAAAAAACGGTGCAAATTTTTATTGTATATCAGTTATAGTTTATAAATAGTGAACAGAATACAGAGAAAATAGAGGTGTTTTCAATTTATCATTTATACTAAAGGCGTGTCCTTCGACCGATTCGATCTATTTTTAATACTAGCATCCATTTCGGAATTTTCAAAGTTTTTATCAAATTTGATGCAGATATTTTACTTCTTGCAACCCGAACAATGTTTATCATAGATACTACATGTGGTGGACATTTTTAGATCGATTCTAAATTTAATGCTGATAAAGTATATATTGGGTTGTTGGAAAAGTCAGTTCTTTGTTTTTTTTTCAATACACGGGGTTTAATTGTATTTTTTAAAAGCCAACTTTACACTTAAACCGCATAAACTTTATATAGTTCGCCGGGAACAATAGCAAGACTCGCTTGTGAAAAAGTTCGATTGATTCTAGGCAGTAATTTCGGTTGGGCGCTCTATCAAATATGTTAGCCGAAAGCAGCGTTTTCGGTATATATATTTTTTTTCAATATATTTAAAAAAAAAGAAAATTATTTTTTATGAATAATTTTTTTTTTTTTTAAATATATTGAAAAGTTAAAAATAATGTTCAAGCAAAATGAAAAATTATCTCATGTGCATGAAGAAGATGTATTGATAGAAGCCCAGTACCAAAATTAGTTTGCAAAATTTCGATCCGACAATTTTGATATTGGACATGCACCACGTTCCTTGAGGCCAGTTGCAATAATTAATTGACTGCGGAATAACGTTTCGTTGGTTAAAAATTAAATGTATTGAATTATAAAAATTTTTATACGCTATAAAAAAAATTGTCTTCCATTGCGGCCACAAAAAAAAAACAAAATGATTTTCCGAAGAATCTATGTTGTAATCTTAATAAAGTCTCTGAAGTTTCCTTCTGTTGCAAACAAAATGGCAAAATTAAAATTCAGCCTTCGGTGACCGATATGAAAAAATGAAAAATGTAGAAAACTAAAATAATAAAATTCTCCCTTGATCAAAAATAAAATTATCGAAGTAAAAAAGGTTGCATTTCCCTTCCATTGAACTGCATTAACCGAATGCTTGCAAATCTTCTTTTTTTTTTGTAGCATTTGTGTTTTCGAGCGCACCATTAAATTTGCATTACATTTCTAATACTTGTATATACATATATATGTATGCAGTTTTTAATAATATTTAAAGGTTTTCATATTTGATTTGGATTTTCCCTTTTATTAAAAATCGAATTCAAAGTCTTTCTTCAAAATATCTTAATAAACTAAGCAATTGCACGAAAATCCCTTCATAATATCTCTTCTAAGTAAAACACTAACGAGATAAGAAGATATTCTGGAACTTCCATTTAGAAATTAATTAATTTATTTATTTTTGTTCCTTAAATTATCTTAATGAATTTTCCAAGTTGACGCGTAGTCTCCGTTTTATATACTTAATCATCATATTTGTATTACTATTTAACCTCTGGGAATATAAACTCTGTGTTGTTTTCCTTACCCTTTTATAAATATTTACTTATTATCTTACGGATAGATTGTAAATTAAATGTATAATAAAAAAAAAAAAAAAAAAAAATATAAGAAATAGATTGTCACACGCTCGCACACAGTAAAAAAAAAAAAAAAAAAAAATAACAAGAAAACATTTTATGTGTTCTCGTTTAGGAACGACTAAGGGTAGATTTTTATATTCGCACACATTCTTGATGCATTAATTAAGATCATAAAGAAGAAACTTAGAATTTCCAATTATTCTAATGGGATTTTCAATAGTATATATATATATTAGTTTGGGGAAAAAGAAATCCATCCAATCTTATATGAACTTCAGGACTTTATTTAACATTTCGAGTTGGAAAATACTGGATTTCTTTTTCCCCAAACTAATATATACAGGCGGAGGGATAAACTTGCTTAAATCGATTTAGTATCTGATGTTGTTTACAGGTCTTTAAAGCATATTTCTCATAAAAATTGTAACTAAATTTTTTTTTTTTTTTTTTTTTTTTTTTTTTTTTTTTTTTTTTTTTTTTTTTTTTTTTTCAACCAATATAGAAAGGAATTTATATTGTTCAGTCTATTCATACATATATATATTATATAAGTGCGTTAAAATTTGTTGCTTACTTATTTGATAACACTATCATAACTTAGCCGTAACTTTGTGTACTAGTACGTAATAATAATGTGGATAAAGTACCTGAGGGACTGTTAAAAATAAATGGCGGGGTATTTAAGACTTGGAAGGCAACGCTTTTAGTCACCTATTTTGTTATTTGTTTACAAATAGATAGTTGTCGTTGTTGTTGTTGTTTTTTTTTTTTTTTTTTTATTGTCAATATAAATTATGTAATCGAATGAGTAAATTCTGATATTTCTCAAGTTGAAATTTTTTATTTATGGTTTTACGTAGTTTTTTTTTGTTCTTCTTGTTGTTGTTGTTATTGCTAATAATATTTTTACACATTATAGCTGTTAGCGCCAATAATGAATTGCGCTCTGGGAAAATGTGTTAACTTTTGCAATAAATACTTGTATCTAAATATTTGTAAAATTTTTCATTAAAAATTATTTAGCGATACTTTCCGGAATGCAGTCATGATGCACTCTTTTACTATCAAGCACAAAAAAAAGTGATTAACTTTCAATTTTAAGAAAAAAATTTTTTTTTTTTTTTGGTTTGTAAAAAAAAAATAGAAATAAAAAAAGCTTTTAATTTTAGACTTATATCTGGAGTATTATGATTATTTTTTAAACTAATTGGTTATGTGACTTTCTTCTTAAACGTTCGAGAAGAAAATGGAAATAAATTTTATATTGAAATTAATCATAATAAAACAGCTAAGAAAACATGTTTTTGAAACATATCATATAAAATAGTTTTCAAAGCAAAAAGTCGTCAATTACAAATTAATAGTTAAAATAATTATTGATACGATAAAAGTCCAAGTTTGTGTTCAGTTGATATAATAGAATTAAAAGTTTATTTAATCAATCAATTCTAACATTTCATGCTTGTTTTGAAATAAAGATTTCCTTTATGATTAAAGTAGAAGAAACTATTTTACTGTTTGTTCGGTCAAAAAAAAAAAAAAAAAAATTATTGACTTTTCGACTTGATGCGAATTTATTATCAGAGTGTGTTACGTAAGGAAAAAAAATATATTTAAATATTTATTTATTTAATTTTACCATAAAATTGATAAGAAAAAAAAAAGTTGAGTTAGGCGCGCTTACACATGCATTCAAATGTTTTTCACGATTTAAAAGCATACAAAAGATTTGTGTTTTATAAAAAAAAAAGAGAAAAAAAAAGAAAGTATTCTTTTCTTTCAAATTAAAAGAAAAGCAATTAATTCTATGACAAAGAAACGAGAGATAAATGTAGACAATTTTGTTATAATCATTGACTGTAGCAATCATGTAAGATATGAATTTTTATAATTATACCAATTGTACTAATTAATTAAATTAGATTAGAAATTCGAGTTAACTTTAATATATAATAGATCTTGAAACCAATTTCTTAAATTGAAATTTCTCACTTTATAAAATCTATCTGGTGCATTTAATTCTTTCGAAATTACACAGGTATAGATAGCTTAAATATTTATAGTTTTGAATGGTAAAAGTTGTAGTTATTTAGAAGCCCTCGTTCCGCGCATTTCAAAGTGAAAAGGGATGCAAATCAACAATCAGCATTTAAGGCGTTGCCGGTTATTCTTCATTCATTAAGCTATAAATAAAGATATCTATTAGTTTGCAGCAAAAATAATCCGGGAAATAATCTTTAACTTGCGCTAGAAACTTACCAGACTTATCCTCTTCTAATTATCATGATGGCCGCATCAGATGGATGCGGTCATACTTATCACAACAACAGTTCACAAAAGTTGAAAATATGTAAAAATGGATTTCGTTTTGAAACAAAGTTTCTTTCTGAATGTATCTAAGTACGTAATATCTCCAAGAAATGGCAAAGTAGCATAGATAGTGATGGTAGCTACTTCGATAACTAAGTTTAGTGAGATAAGTAATTTTTAATGAAACTTAAATTTTATCGAAAAAAGTAGAATCTTAATTGGTGGACTTAGTTTGTTATTATAGATTACTCTCGCATATTCAGTTGGTTTACTTACTTCTTCAACTATCGCGCGGTTTATTATTTTATATTATTTTTATATTATTGTTCAAATTTAATTTAAGATTCTATCAGTTTTCTTCATCCGTATTTATAAAAAGAAATAAGAAAGTTCTATTCAGCTGTGCCGAATCTTTTATATTCATCACTGTTATCTTAAAAAAGGGGGGAAATTAAATTGTAATAGGTGGGGATAGCAATGAAAGAATTTCCAATGTTTCTGCCAAATTTTAGGCCGATTTCTTCATTTTTGCAGCTAGAGGAATGTTTACGACAGACATTAGACATTTAAGCAGCCACATCGATGGACAGACGTACTGACGGACACGTCTAGATGGATTCCCCATTCCATACTGATCAAGAATATACGCACTATACGGGGCTTCTGAAGAATTCTTAATATTTCAAACGTATGCACACAAAAAAATTTAATTTCAATATTCTATTATATCGAATGGGTGTGGTTGATACTTATCGTTTTTGCGCAGAGGCTAATACAATATTTGTGGAAATTTTTATAGATCTATCTGTCATGGTTTATGAATACTAAGTAAAAAAAAACAAATTTTTTTTGCTGCCGAAAACAGAGGTGCTCTTTGTCTACGTCGTACGGTGAGAGTGTCTTTTGACCGATTTGGCCCATTTTCAAGACCACCCTACGTGCAAGAACTTTCAATGTTTCTGCCAAATTGTAGGACGATATCTACATTTTTGCCGCCAGAAGACTGTTTCCCACAGACATTACAAAGACGGACAGATGGGCATGGTTAAATCGATTCTAAATTTGATGCTGATCAAAAATATATATACTTTGTGGGATCTCGGAATTTTCGTTTTGGTAGTTATAAACCAAATGACAAAATGCAATATACCCTTCACCTTCGGTGGTCGGTATAAAAATTCTTAATAATGCATAATAGGCGGGGCTTCTCTCCAGACTTTATTTCACAACTGAAGGTTGCTAACAAACTATTTATCTATCAGTTCTCCTTTAAGAAAGTTTGCTTTTAATGCGTGAAAAAGAAAATAATCGTCGAAAAGATAAGATACTAAGTTAGATTAGGCCAGATTTAGGTAAAATAAATTCCTTCTTTTGGGTGTATGAGCATATTTTCTGAATACAACTCATTTAGATCACTTTGGCGGCAGCCATTAGTTATTATTCATTATTTATAAACCCCCGTAACAATACATTTAATTTCCTCTCATGTTTAATGTACGCTGTACACGTTAGTATTGCATTAATCATGGTCATGGACAGTAAGCATGAAATAAAAACAAGAAATTAACTTCTTGGTTGGAAATCAACTTCGTTTACAAGTTCTTTTCAATGTTGATCATTTAATTTAATAAAAATTATTGCACAGATACAGTCAAGTTTCCAAATAAATGCCATCTTTCTTTCTTTCTGTAATGCGATTCTCTCATATAAAGCAGAATAAAATTTCACGAATATCTCTCCTATAACGTATCTCTTTACAAAGCATTTTTGCTGGAAGAATCTTCTAACATAACATAACTCGTATGCACTATATTTGTATTGATATGATGTGTTAAATTTTTGTTATTGTACTTTATGGGGAAATGGGACATTAACTAATTTTGATCTTAAGAGAATCTGCGTAAAAATAAGCAAACAATGTGAAGCATAGTTTTCTTTTAAATTATTCTAAGAGACGTATTTCGAACAACATCACGGAGCCATTACTACTCACAAGGACTTTCTTGACTTAGCAATTTTCTCCTATAAGAAAGTTGATCTGAAGAATTTTATTAGGGCTATTGCTCTGGCATACAAGGTTTTCTCTTATGAGACTCGCAATAATTTAGAAGGCCAGAATACGGCTATAAGATTGGTTGGAAGGGTTTAATTTATGCACAATTTATTTATTTCTAAGATTCTATATATAGTGCCATACGGATTCATTTATAATAATTTATGTTCTTGCTACTTTCCACACATAATAGGGCGATAGCTTCCATAAAATGTTATAAAAATTAATCTTAAGGTTATCATGTAACTTTTTCATTATCGCTTTTTGCCGTAAAGTTGTCAGTAAATAAGAAACTGGTATCATGTAAGCAAAAATTAATTTGGCGATAGTCGCCTTTTGCGCTCTCTTGTTATGTCAAATCTGGCAACATAGCAATAAATTGGTGTCACTTTAGAAGAAAGAAAAATTACTAGAAAAATTTCTTTTAAAGTTGTATTAGTAAGAAAGAAACAAAACAGCTTTGAAAGGGGAGACACTATTACAACTTACTTAAATAAAACATATTGTTGGTTTAATTAGCTTCAACTTTTGCAATTTAAGTTTCTGTATTTTATTGTATTGACAATATTAATATTTTATTAATTTATGAATTAAATGTAATGTTAAAAAATTATTTAGTTTTTCTCAAAAGCATTCAAATTAGAATACATTTTATGACTTAAAACATATGTTTTGTATAATTTTTGTTTTTGTACAGAGAATATTGCTGTAAGTAATCGAGAAAAGTCAGTTTTGCCTCTCATATTTTTACAACTCTCTCCTTGTCTCTTATTCATATTAATAATTTAGAGAGAGAGAGACAGAGAGTAATTGAAAATTTATCGACAAAGTTAGATAATACCAAAAAAAGATGACAATCAACTGTCGCCTTTTCTAAGGAAACAATATTAAGTTTTGTCTTATATTTTCGTTTTATTGCAATTAACGGGTGTTTTTCATAGAAAGAAACTAAATCCTTTTCTTCATTTAAATTCAAACTAAGTTTTTAATATAAACAATTGCGTTATAGGAGACTTCACTGTATTTCAAAGAAATTTACATAAAAGTTTAGTGTTAATTGAAAGGCAAAGCAATTTATTTCAAATTGCAAACGTAGTTACAGTTAAATGTTACACTTGTGTACAAAAATTCATATGAAAAATATTTTACGTATCAGTAGCTGATAACACGTAATTCGTTTCATATCAAAGTAATGTCGGTGTTTATTGCATTTTATACATGCATATATATATAGACATAAATAATAAATACATACGTAAATATGTTATAAATTATTTTTGAAATTATTTAAAAAAAATTCATAAGCCTAGTTATTTGTTGTTAGTCTCTTACACACTGGCTTTTTGCCAAAAAAAAAGTTTTTAAAAATAAATATAAAATTATGTGTTTATGTTTAAATGATTTTTTAAAAATCAATATTAAATATTTTTTTATGTGACATTTTCTTTTAAATATGAATGTGTCTAATTATGTTCTTTTATGTGCTAAATTTAAACTTTTATTGATAAACAATAAAAATACCTATGAAGATGAAAGAGATAGTATTTGATGGAAGATGAAAGAGGTGAAATTTCTATATATAATTCTGTGGGTCTTCTTCAAATAAATGTATAATAAAAATGCGTATAGAAATTTTTATTTAAATATCGGATTAATATCGTGTTTAGTTTTTTAGACTTTGACGGAAATAATTCAAAAATGTTCAAAGGATGGTATTGCATTTGTGCATATTGGGTACTTGCCGAAGAATCTCTAAAATAAATATATATTCGAAAAAAAAATTACAGATTCTAGTTGACTTAGTTATGCTGAAGAAAGAATGATTTCGAAAATTAAAACTCATGCTATGTTTCCCCTCATAGTACATGCGCATGCGTGCACGTATTCACTAAGCTTATTGTAATCGGTCCATCAATATTTCCATGGTTATCCAGAACTTAAGAAAAATCTTTAAAATCTAAAATAATAAAAAATCTAAAAATA
>KK351119.1:574863-606162 GCA_000671755.1 Glossina brevipalpis
TCTCTCATCTCCCCCTCCCCCTGTCTCTCTCTCTCTCTCTCTCTCTCTCTCTCTCTCTCTCTCTTTCTCTCTCTTTCTCTCTATCTCTCTAAAACTTTGGTATAATCTAATCTTCTAGCTAATCTTCCTATCGCCAATGGGCAAAAACGGCCGTAAGACATACGTAGAATTACTAGTGTCTCGAGAGTTTAATAGCATTTTGGGAATTAGTTAATGAGAATAATATTTAATTTTTAATTTTTCATCGTTTCCGAAATTGTTGCCAGAATCTAAACCGAAAGTGCCTTAGAAATTTATAGATCAAGTTTTATCATTTTGAGACTCCAAATGATTATAATGGATTACTAGATAAACGAAAATGTAGTGCAGAGAATGGGTGGATACATTTGCTATTACAAAAAAACAATTTGTATTAAATCGGAACTCGGATTTCTCTTTCTCTTCTTTTTTTTTATTTTTTATTTTTTTTTTTTTGCTTGTAAATATTTTTTTTATTTTATCCAAAATTTTTGCATAAATGCAATTAAAGCATATAAAAATTTTTCCTAATTTCCTATTATTCAATTATACTTTAAAAGGACTTGAATTGATAAATAAGTTTCTATTTATGTTTAGTTTCCAATGAGCCGACTTTTGGAAAAGCCTAATATTGCGATGCCCATTAAGACTTCCAATGGTCAGTTGACAACAACAACAATCGCAACTACGTCTCCCTCAGCCACATCCACAAATAATTTAACCACCGGTACCAGTAATCTAACGGATATCAATGAAACCTCAAAACAAGATTATGAACAGCCTGCTCCTACAAAAACGAAAGGTTAGACCTTACGGAAGAAATTAATTATATTTAAAAAAAAAAAAAAAAAAAAAAAAAAAAAATCTTTTTTAACAGCTACAAACTTAGATGCTGTACTAATAAGTCTGACCTCTGGAGCGGCGGCTGGAGCTTTAGCTAAAACGACTATTGCACCTTTGGATCGTACTAAAATTAATTTTCAGATTAAGTAAAGTATTGAAATGAATACTACTCTCTCTCTCTCTCTCTTTCTCTCCCTTCTTTCCATTCCTATCGTTATCTCATCATTAGTTTGATTATAGAATAATTCGTTGCAGTTTCATGACTATTTTTATTTGTTTTTAAAAAATAATACTATTAAATTTTTGTAAAGAAAAATTTCCAAATGTTAAATAACAATTGAAACAAGAGGGAAAGTTTCTAAGTAAATAATGAAAATGTGATGCAACACAGCAAACAAGACATCCACCATCGAGATGGAGTCATATTCATTTTCTTAAAACGTTTGCAAGAAGAAACCTTTAAAGATCGTATATATAATATATATATATATATTCTTGTTTCTATATATATATATATATATTCTTGATTCTTGATCAATATCAAATTCTGAATTGATTTTGCCATGTCCGTGTTGCCCATTTGCGTAATGTCCGCGGCGAACTTTTTCCCCTTTCTTACCAAATTCTTACCAAACAATGGAACAAATCGGTTAAAGGATACATCTACAGTACAATATACTATATCTTAGGTCTTAAGTTTTCAAAAGTAAAAAAATTATACTTTTATTTATTATTCCTAAGTTGCAATAAGTACAGCGATAAAAATAGTACTCGAGCATCGAAATTTGTAAAAATAAAATTAAGAGGAATGTGTTCAGAGCCAATAGTAGAATATATTTCCCTGACTTGTTTGTTTTTTAAATTATCGATTCTTATACCCATAATTTTGATTATTAATTAATTTAAAATTGTGTGGACAAAAGTCCATTTATTTTCCAATTCGAAATATTAAATAAAGTCCTGAAGTTCTTATAAGATTGGATGGATTACCTTTTCCCCAAACTAATATTAAAAATTTAAAAGTAATTAAATACACTTCAAAAATCTCTAACAGAATTCTTTTTGAGACAACATTTTCGACTATAGGTAGAATTCAAAATTAAAATCTAATTTACATATAACAATCCTAATCTCCTAAGACACAGAATAGACTTATATATATTTAGTAAAGTGACAAATCATTCATTTTGTTTTTTTTTTTTATTAGTAAAAATGTACGATACAGCTTTAGAGGTGCGGTTCAATTTCTTAAACATACTTATACCAAAGAGGGTGTCTTTGCGTTATGGCGCGGTAATTCAGCGACCATGGCGCGTATAGTGCCTTATGCTGCCATACAATTTACTGCACACGAACAATGGAGAAAAATACTTCATGTAGACAAAGATGGTACAGAGTAGGTTATTGACTAATATTGACCTAAAATTATTTAATGAAATATTTAAATAAATTCTTTTTCATATTTCAAATATGGATTTGTTGTTTAGTACTAAAGTGAAACGTTTCTTAGCCGGCTCATTGGCTGGTATAACATCTCAATCTTTAACATATCCATTGGATTTGGCAAGGGCACGTATGGCCGTTACCGATAAATATACCGGTTATAAGTAAGTAAATCGTTTAATACCTTGAAGATTATGTTTTTTTGTCTTTCGTATGAATCGTATCGTAATGTTTCAGAACTTTACGTCAAGTTTTTGTTAAAATTTGGATAGAAGAAGGACCGCACACTTTATATAGAGGCTACTGGGCTACCGTTCTCGGTGTTATACCCTATGCTGGTACATCATTTTTCACTTATGAAACATTAAAACGCGAATATACGGGTACGTTTTTAAATATTTTTAGAATCAAAAAAAGTATTCGCAAATTTTATAGAATATATGTAGCGTTTTTCGTTGTAGGCCTTGTGGGGCGCTTTGGCGTAAAAGCTGTGTTTTTAAGACCTTTCTAGGTTCTTCAAGTATTAACATATATATAAATAAGCAGAATATATGCAGAGTTGTTCGTTTGTAGGTCTTGTGGGGAACTTTGTCGTAAAAGCTATGTTTGTAAGACCTTTCTAGGTTCTTCAAGTATTAATATATATATATATAAAGAATGTTTTTGTAATTTATGTGCATTAATGTTTCGTCTTGATTATAGAGGAGAGCATATCGCGTTATTTAAAATTTCATTAGATTTTCGTATGCTTTAGTGACTGTTGTCCTTCTAGGGGGACTTGAACATATAAATCTTGGGTAAAAATTTGTGCTTTTTATACTTTTTGTTATAAAATCAATTAAATTAAAAATTGAAAAATAAAAATTAAAAATTTTGTTTTTGATACACTAGGGAGTGATTTGCAGAGTCCCCTGTTTTTGACCTCATATATATAGATATATATTTTTTTTTTTTACTAAATTTTGAATGTATAATTCTTATGGTCACCTCTTAACAAAAAGGATATACATTTTTAATTGGCATAAGATTTAGAATTGATCACTCCTTATTCATTCCTTAGCCTGTTCGCTTACTGGTGAGAATCTGCCGATTGAAATATTTAATACATAAAACTGGAACTTAAACCATAATTTTTCAGTTTAGATTCTCAAGGTGTAAGCCACGCTCATATTTCTAAAATTTGTAAAGAAAGGAAAATATATATATATATATTAGGCCTAAAAGCAAATTCCGCGTATGGAAACTATCGCATTCACTTCTTGTGAAATTTCAGGAGTGGATAGCTTTGTCATTAATGTATAAGTCTCAAATGTTCACAAGCTGCCCTTCAGTGTATATTAAATCGCGAAGAGGAGACTCTCAACAACCACATTGCATATTCTGTTCTATTTTAAAATTGGAAAAAGTAATGCAACTGAAGGTACGGAAACGATCAAGTTGAACTTGGGGTGAAATTGCTGCGAAGCTATAAAACAGTTAGAAAGTAGTTTCCGAGATTTCGTGCAAAAACTTTTAGTCTTTAGAACGATGAACTTTAACATAAGTCCATTCTTATAGCAGCAAAAGCAAGCCGGGAAGCGATTTTCAACTTGGTCTAAGAACTTATCCCGATTGTGAATTATTCTTCAAATCTGCCTCCTTCTGATTGCCGCTAGTTAGGATCAGTACAGTTATATTTACTAGAAGAGCGGTTCACAAAAGTTGAAGAAGTGAGACAATGGGTCAGCCTCGAGACCGCCAAATTTCTATTGCAAAAGCATTTATTATTTGCCCAATAAATGGCAAAAGACCACCGATAATGATTGCGAATATTTTTTGACTATAAGTCTTGACTTTAATCAAAAAAAAAAAAAAAAAAAAAAAAAACGCTCGCCTTCAATTGGTACGATGTGTATATCTGCTTTGATCTCTAGAATCTTGGATAAATAGATATAACTTTCTTCTTAAATTTATCGCCTAATTATTACTGATATGAGGAGTAATAAGAAAACGAATATTTTTGTGGACTCATCATATTTCTATTTTACAAACCGGATTGGGAAATTTACGAATACTTTTTATTTTTCTTATAATATGAATTTACAAATATATAGTATCTTAAAATATAGAAAGCTTTTCTTCTTCTTTTTCTTTTCTTTGACTATCTTATTGTCAGAAATGACCGGTAACACTAAATTAAATACTTTAGTTTCGTTGGGATTCGGTGCAGCTGCTGGAGCAGTTGGTCAAACTTCCAGTTACCCACTGGATATCGTAAGAAGACGAATGCAAACAATGGGTGTAACCAAAGATGGCCATTCTAAATATCCCACCATTCTTGCCACACTTACAACAATTTACAAGTATATTATAAATTTTTCATTGCAATTTTATAAATTTTCTAAAAATTTATTTGTTTGTTACACACACACATGAAATGTGTGTTTCTTGCTTCTTGAATTTTTCAGGGAAGAAGGCATTAAGAATGGCTTTTATAAGGGGTTAAGTATGAATTGGATTAAGGGTCCCATAGCAGTGGGTATTAGTTTCTCAACGTATGATTTAATTAAAGAATTCTTACGTGAATTGCTTCATTTAAAGCGAGGTCGAAACGATTTAATGGATTCTCCAAAATGAGTTTTGTCTGATTTTTCTTTTCTTTTCTTTTTTTTTTTTTTTCATATTTATAATATAAATACTATTGTTTATACTATTGTTTATACTCTTGTTTTTGCCCCCCACTTCCATTGAAGCCAAACTTATTGTTAGCAGAAATTTAAAAAAAGTAGAAAATTTTAATTCAAAAATTTATTTTCTTTTTATCTTTAATTATACATTGTTTAAGAAATAAAAAAAAAATGAATTTTTTTTCACATTTTCTCGTTTTCCTGACTTAAAAATGAAAAGTAATAGTCTGTTATTCTCTTTTAATTACCCCCACATGTACGCACAACGTGACAATAATTCAAGAAATAAAAAAAAAAAATTAAAAAAAAACCGTATTTTTATATACCATTTTCAACTATTGTGAGTTCACCGGCATACGTTATAATAAAAAAAAAATCATCAATATTCTGTATTCCTTATATCTCGAAAGAGGTATAACTGCTTATGTATGGGTTTTTTAAAATGTAACGTAACACATAAGAAGCCTTTAAATCTTAAAAAAAAAAAAAAAAAAAAAAAAAGGAAAAAAGAACCTAATTGTCTATTAAACTATCATTATTGTGATTGATATTAACTATAAAATAATGTTTTTTGTAAGAATATATTTTTTAAAGTTAATCCTGAAAAATGAAGAAAAAAGCTAATTAATGTAAATAAAAAAGAAAAAAGAAATATTGTTAAAATTAATTTTTTTTTATTTCTACATTTGATGGAAGAATCTTCTCCAAGTCAAGCAGTATCTTCCTAAAGATGCTTTTCATATTATTTGAAATATCATTTTGAAAGGACATGAAAGACAAATATTAAGATCATCAATGTGAATATTGTCTCTTCTGCAAAATAACACACATTTTCTTGACCTTTGAACCCCTGTATGATGCCATTGATATTTAATTGCTTACAATTATATCATATGAACAGTTTGTAGTAATAGTGCTTGGGACAAAAATAGCTTCATTCCATTCACTTGTTTAGGTAGATTACGCCAGAGAAAATAAGAGAATTCCTGTTAAAGCCTTATTAAAATCAATTCAAGTGTCTATTTAAATTGAAACTGAATACTGACGAATTATGCAAAGTATTCAGTTCTAAAGTTTTGTAATTTTATTATAGATATTATTTGTTTAAGTTTAAAGGAAGTTTTCGTTAGACATTATTGAACTATGGACTTATAATTTGGCCAATCAAAATTTTTCGTTTTTTCATTTATACTTCAGATAAATTTCATGATTATACCACACATCACATACAGGGTATTGGGCATAGTATAAGTTTGATCGGACTAAGAGAACTTAAGATAGACCCACCTTTTGTTATACCGATCGATTAGGAATCGTTATATCCTCTATCTTATTGTGGTAGTTGATATTATTTGTTTGTGCGGACTAAAAGAACTTAAGACCCACCTTTTATTATATTATACCTATCAAGTAGGAATTGTTACATCCTCCATTACTGTAATACATGGAATTATTTGATTGTGCGAACTTAAAGGACTTTAGATACATCCATCTTTTATTATATCGATCGATTAAGAATCGTTATATCCTCCATCAATGTGATGCTTAGTATTATTTGTTTGTTCGGACTTAAAGAACTTAAGAAAGAACTATTTTTTATTATACTGATCGATTAAGAATCATTATATCCTCCATTACTGTGGTACTTGGTATTATTTGTTTCTGGGGTCTTAAAGGACTTAAGACAGGCCCAGCTTTTATTATACCGATCGAGTAGGAATTGTTATATCTTCTATCACTGTGGTACTTGGTACTATTTGATTGTGCGGACTTAAAGGACTTAAGACAGGCCCATCTTTTATTATACCGATCAATTAAGAATCATTAAATCCTCCATCGCTGTGGTACTTGGTATTATTCGTTTCTGGTTCTTAAAGGACTTAAGATGGATCCACCTTTTATTATACCAATCAAATCCGAAACATTTTCTGAATTGATTTAAGTATGTTGTCCGTCCGCTAGTGAAAATGAATTTGATTGGATCATTTTTACGACCATGTTCCATTTCAGGGAAGCTTCTATATAATAAAAAAAAAGGTAGAAACTAAAATTTTAATATATAAAGTACTTGGAATATGAATGAGAACAACAACAACGTTCTGCAAATATTCGCTCCATTGACAATGCCATAGTCACCATCGAACAACCCAGATGACATTATACAATGGTTTAGATGTCAAGAATTTCGACAATCCAAATTTTACTGTAGAAAGGTCTACATTTAGGTCAAATATGGATTAGGACAGTCTACTGCCGAATGCTTCAAACCTGCAAATGCAATTTATTTTCCTTCTCGTCACAATCTAAAATGTAATCAATATTAGAATTTCTTTGGCAAATTTGGAAATAAATATCTTTTAAGCGCTGATTTCAATGCTAAACACACTTGATTTGGATCTCTCTCGCTTAATAAAGTCAAACGGAAGAGAGCTCCATAAACGCACATCTCAAAATCAATTCAATTTTTATCTACAGGCAGTCCTCTACATACCTATAGATCAATAGTCATGAACAAAGTGCCAGATTTAAAGGATTTCGCTGCTTAGTCTGGCATTTCCCAATCTCCCCAACATACTATTAAGAGAGTGATAATCTAAACTCTGATCTAAACTATAAGACCAAGTTTTATCAAAGAAACAAAAATACAAGAATATTCACTTCAAATACCGACATAAAAAGATTTCAAGATTGAATAGATGTGAATACATAAATTTTGAATATGTCTACTAAAACTGGAACTAAATTGGACGAAGCAATCGAAAGTTTGATCTAACTCATGCATGAAGCAGTCGCTGTATCCACGCCAAACGAAAATATTAATAATATCTCAAACTTTTGCATAAACGTCGATATAAGATCCTTTCTAATAAGAAGGAACCGATATCTTCGTAAGATATAGCAAAGGACAAAGGAACAGATATCTCCGTAAGATATAGCAAAGGATCAGATAGCCTGAAAACTGAAAGGAACACCTCTATTGAAAAATTTTTATTCAAATACTTAACGAGCATAAGCTTTGGATCACTACGAAATACCTGAAACAACTCCAGCGAAGGAATGTCTCAATTAAAAAATCGAGTAACACATAGTGTAGATCGGACAAAACCCCGAAGCAGACGCATTCAAAACTTTCTTAGAGGAAACTTTTATCTTTTTTTCGTGTTATATAACTCTTTTCAAAAGGATAAGAAAATCACCGACTTTCTTAAGGTCGCCTGTTGTTAAATGTGCCGACCCATCCAAACTCTTTACGGTGCATTCGAAATTCGAAATGAAGTCTAAAAGCTGAAAAGAAAGACTCCGGAATACGATCTAGTTGATTATAAAGCCATTAAAGCTTTGTCCAAAAAAGAATTGATGTTTCTTACCTCGATTTTCAATTCAATCATATAAGGCTTTTACATTTTCCTATTTAATCCAAAGTAAAGCGAAAATTATGATGGTTTCAATAATACCAGGAAAGCTTAAAAATGTAACTCTAACACTATACATAATCAAACTCTAACACAACATATAAAGTTAAACATTAAATGAATGGATATTTGTTAGATTCACTGGAATTGAACTGTTATGTTATATTAATGTTATTCTTTTTTAGTTATTAGTTCATTTGTTAAATGTTTAATTATAAATAAAATGCAAATAAAGACAATCCTAAAAAAAAAAAAAAAAAAAAAAAAAAAATATTGGAAAAAAAAGAGTAGAGTAGAGAGACACATTACATTTTTATTAAGAGAAAGTAACCCGAGTAAAAATTTTTCTAAACTTGTTTATAAACAATATAAAAATATAGAAAAATAGTCTTGAAGTAGTTTATAATCGTTAATCATAAGAACAACTATATAGCAACGCGAGACGATGCATTTTGAAATCTATGTTATTCACGTTTCAATCTAAAGAACTTTTATTCTCTTCATAGCTTGTGGGGCGATATGTACATCTTAACGTTTCTTTTTCCCTTAGTATTGTTAATCGTTTTTCATTAATTAGCGAGTGTTTGTTAACATTTCAATTCATTTGATTCACTGGAGCTCTAACAGCAACACTTATAATAATTGTACCGCGCTCTATTAATATTAAAAAAAAAAAAAAAAAAAAAAAAAAAAAATTATTAAAATTATTGCTAAGCGAAGCAATTGTGATTAAACAATAAAATTAATTAATTAGTTTCTCTTTAAGTGAAAAAAAAAAAAAAAAAAAATATTACAAGAAAATATTTATTAGTTAATGAAAATAACAAATAAAAAAAAAATATTAAACTGAATCGTTAAACTGACATTTATAAATCGAAGTCGGTGTTTTTAAACATATATACATATTTATATCTATATCTATACCTATATATATGTGAACAACTAAGTGCTATTGCATATTTATTAATAAAGAAAATATTTTTTTTTTTTTTTTTTTTTAATAATCGGTGTTCGTGTTTGAGAAATTTATTCGTATCGTTAAAAATTCGATGAGTTGTAATATTTATCGTGTAAGTGTTGTTTTATATAAACAAATATAATTATATACTTTTATATTGCTACACGTTTGATTGAATATTAAAAATATTAAAAATTTAGAAATAGAATGAACCTTTCTTTAAATACCCTAAGATTGTCTATAAATTTGTTAAAGTTTAAAATCTTTCAGATCGTTTTTTAAATAACACGATCATATTTTTTGATAGCTTATCGGGCGGCAGGCTTACAATTCTTCTTTGGTTGACTTCAAAAAAAAAGGAAAAAAAAATAGGCTCGAAAGAGCTTACGGTTCACCTTCATTAATAGTAAACAAATTATGATCAAACAGTTATGCGGTTAATAAAATTGCATATCATAAATGATATCATCTTACTTGTGTTGAGTTGATAAAATATTAATTTAAAAATCTATTACGGCAAAAGAAGATCTCTCACAAGTGATCATACTTTAATGAACAAAATTGTCTTCGATAATTATGTTCATAAGTAGGATCATAGATATCCCGGCAAAGGAAGATCTCTTCGAGTGATCATACTTTAATGAACAAAATTGTGTTGGATAATTATCTTCATAAGTAGATATCCCGGCAAAGGAAGATCTTTTCGAGTGACCACACTTTGACGATCAAAATTGTCTTCGATAATTATCTTCGTAAATAGGGTCATAGATATTCCGGCAAAGGAAGATTTCTCACAAGTAATCATACTTTAATGAACAAAATTGTTTTCGATAATTATCTTCATAAGTAGGGTCATAGATATTCCGGCAAAGGAAGATCTCTCACAAGTGATCATACTTTAATGAACAAAATTGTCTTCGATAATTATCTTCGTAAGTAGGGTCATAGATATTCCGGCAAAGGAAGATCTTTCCGAGTGACCATACTTTAATGAACAAAATTGTTTTGGATAATTATCCTCATAAGTAGATATTTCGGCAAAGGAAGATCTCTCACAAGTGATCATACTTTGATGAACAAAATTGTCTCGGATAATTATCTTCATAAGTAGATATTCTGGCAAAGGAAGATCTCTTCGAGTGACCATACTTTAGTGAACAAAATTGTCTTTGATAATTATCTTCGTAAATAGGGTCATAGATATTCCGGCAAAGGAAGATCTCTCACAGGTAACCACACTTTGACGATCAAAATTGTGTCTCTTTGATAATTATCTTCTCCATAAGTACGGTCATACCATTGAATATCTGTCTGCCCATACGTTGATGTATTAATTTTTCTGACGTGGTTTTATACCCTCTCAAGTTAGAGATACAAGACAATAGATAGAGACAAGTTTCGCGCAATTATCTATAAATTCGTCACACTCTTGTTTATAATATCAATATATATTTTTCTCTTCACATATTTGTTTGTGTTTTTAAATCGAGAGACCTTATAATGTTTATATTGCAGAGACTAACAGGCAGAGTAAATGCAATGAAGGTGCGCTTATCTTCTTACAAATTCGAAAATATGAAAAATAGTGTAAAACGAACATAATAAATTCAAGGGATTTGCTTGCTTTCGTTTTCTTTTTTTTTTTATTTTTTATTTCCAAACCTAAGAATTTAAGCGCGGTTTCAATGTGTTTACAGCTTAAGAATTTTAATTCAACATCATTTCTACCGTACTAGTAATTAATTATTAAATGAGCTACACTTCGAGAGAGAGAGAGAAAGAGAGTGTGTACGTGTAAGTTGAGTTGAACGTCAAGAGCAGCAACTAAGGAGAATATAACTTAAATGAAAAAAAAAATAAAACAAAAACAAAAAAAGTTATCTTCTCTTTGTACTCTCTAGTCATTAGTCATTGTTTTGCCTTTCTACGCGATTACAAAATGACAATAACAACATAATATGTTAATAAAAAGGATAATTTTCCAAAGATAATTTAAATGATCGGGGGGATATATGAGAGAATGAAAACAAAATAAACACACGTTTTGTAAAATATTTTCGGTATAATATTAGAAAAAAGTTGTCTGAAATATTTCAAAGTTCGTGTGATTGTATAAAATTTATCTTAAAGAAAAGTATTGACCGTAAAGAAATTATGATAGAAAGTAGAGCTCAGGTAACTAAAATAGATTTGTTTTTAAACTTTAAGCTTAATTCAGATATAAAAATAAATACATATTAAAGGTAATTTACTATATTTTATAAAAATCTTGAAAAACAAAACACAACACTACGAACCTTTAATAACTTTTTGCACAATAGAAAGTATTTTTGATGGAAAATTTTTTTTTCCTTTTCTTTGGTGTAATATCTTTTTGCATTTCTTTCTGTATTAAAATATATATATATATAAAATATATATATAAAATTTGAAAAAAATATTTTTCAAATTGTTCGAAAATGAAATAAAATTATGAACAAATTAAACTTAAAAAAAAATTACAAATCATAAGTCATTGAAGTAGCAACCTACCAAACTATTAAAGGTGTCTGTTAAAAAAAAAAAAAAAAAAAAAAAAAAAAAAAAAAAAAAAAAAAGGAAGCCGACAGCCTATGATGTTAGTGCTCAATTTATTTCTCTAATCTAAGAATTGATTTCATTAGACTAGAAAATATAATAATAAAAAAAAAAAAAATTTAATTAAAAAAAAGAAAAAAACGAAGAGCCGATGATAGCTTATGATGATAGCGTTCAATTTATTTCTCTAGTCTAAGAGTTGAAAAATTGATTTCATTAGACTAGAAAATATAATAAAAAAAAAAAATTTATTAAAAACAAAAAAAAAAGAGCGGATAACCTACGATGCTAGTGTTCAATTAATTTCTCTAGTCTAAGAATTAATTTCATTAGTCTAGAAAATATAATAATAATAATAACAATAAAAAAAAAAAATTTAATTAAAACAAAAAATAGGATAATTTTCCACTAGATAACTAACCAGGTCAAATAGAATTTATTGATTTTAATTTATTTTGTTATAATTAGAAACTCTTTAATGTTTTATAATCAAAGATTTGCTAATTGGTTCATATATTCCTTTGTTCAGATATATATTTGCATAGTTTCAAATGAAATACAAATTGTAGTTGTATTATGCAATTAACCGCAAATGTCTGTCATATGTATATATAATACAAACCCACCAACAACAACTATTCATTTATACTCATTTAAATAGTAAATATTCGTATGTTTTTTTTTTTTTTTGCTTTCTTTTTTAACTAATAATAATAATGATTGTGCATATAATGTTCACATAAATTGCACTTTGAACTTTATAGATACTGATCAAGTGTGTAGATATTGGTCAAATGTTTGCTATAAATAAAATTTATTCCTTAAAAATATATATATTTTTTTTTTTTTTTTTTCAGAAAGTATCACATTAAACGCAAATTTTGTAGAATTTCCCGAATATCAATTTAAAAAGTTTACGTCTCTCGATCCCTTTACTTTTGTTTTTAAGTTGTGACGTACTTTTTAATTAATTACTGTTAATGGTTAGATCGAATTTTAAAAATTATAAATTCTAATTTATATTTATTTATAGAATCATTCATTAACGCTTCCTCTTAATAAGTTTGTTTTGCGTTCAATAAAATGTTTATTTCGTAGATAACTTAACGTTCGCACGTCATCTTCTTTAAGAACCTTTTTGTTATCAAGTGTGTGCGGGTGGCTTTGAATTCTTTCAATTTCAAATTAATTAGCAAAAAAAAAAAAGAGTTATAATTATTATCTACACATTATGGATCTTACAAAAATCAGCCCTCGAAGTAATTACAGACGAAAGCAAAGAAATCATCCACTAACTAAATTTTGACTTTAAATCTAAATAATGCTATTGCACTGTGACGAGTTCAAGATCTGTCTTCTTGTTAACGATGGAGAGATAAAGAAGAAGAACCTATCGAAGATTCATTAAAAGTTCTTCTAAATTTCAATTAATAAATTAAATTAAATTTTAATTCGCGCGAAGCGTGAAAAAGTGAAAGTGTACGTTTTCTTTGCTCTCGACTGTAAGTATCTAATGAAACAAAAGAAAGAAACACATTATTTGACGTAGAAGGTACTTTTTTTTTAATATTTCGCATAATTTAATATTACAAAAATAAATCAGTAGACTTTTTAATAGGTTAATATTTATAGATATAAATAACGTGTATTCCTATACCTTTACCTCTGATATTTGATTAGAAGATAAAGAAGATTTTATATGTATATACGTATATCTCTCTTACAATATATATGATAAAATCTTTTTTGAAATATTTTAATATTATAGAAAAAGTCTCGCATAAGTAATTATACAAAATAAAAACAAGTAAAAATATTGTAATCAGAGAGGGACAGGTCGACTTTTAAATGCCTTACGCCAATTAGCCTTATGATCTTCGTTTCTTCATTTTTTTTTTTTTTTTCAAAATAAAATGCTAAAAATTATACCTTGTTTCTAGGTAAAAATATCCTTTTCATGGGAGCGCTTATATAGAATATGAAGCTTGAAACCCTCCAAGCATAAAATGACTTAATTCATATTTAGCAAATCTAATTTTCCTTTCAAAGATCTTCTTATTCTTTAACTATTTCTATCATTAGGCACTGAAAATTAAACTCAGATGCTGTATAAGGACTTGCTTGCCATGGTGCGGGATGAGCTTTAAAAAATAGACCTACTTGATCCAAATTTGGTAAAATCAATTTTTATATTAAATTAACATTAGGGATTTATTTTTGTATCATAAAATCTTGAAAATGAAACTTCTTCGCCCTATAAAGGCTTACTTTCTATTGGAATGCGTATATGGTAGGTAGATAGTTCAGGAAATAGCTCCTTCCGAATCTTCCACGTTTATTTTATATATTAAAGATACTAGTTTCTATCGATGTTTATCGAAAAATATTAGAAAGTTTAATTTTTTTATATATAAAAATTTTAAATTCCCTGGAATATGAACCAATAATTTTTCTCTTTCTCTTCACTCGATTTTTTTAAAAATAACTTTAAAGTAGGGTTTCTAAAGTTACATAAATCTGAAATATCTGATAAGTTAATTTCAATACTTTCGTATCATTAACTGATCGATTTAGACTGTTACAGTGCACTAATTAATCTTAGGCAGTTTGAACAAGTAAGTTCACTCGAAAATTGACTTTTTGAACAGTGTTACACTTCAAGTCCCTAGAAAATCTTTTGAATATCAATCTCGAAATGATTGAATGAATTCATTTAAAATGATTTTAAAAAAATGGAAAGAACAGCTGTGAAATTTATAGACGTATCTTTTAAAAGTTAGGGCTAATTAAAAACCATATGGATTTAATACTGGTAGAGCCATCTATGTGTCCGCCTATGAACTTTTCAGCCCGATTCTTATATAGATAAATAATGAAATGAAATCGAAACTTTAGAAGGGTATTGAAGATTTATAGAGATTTTAAAGAGAATAATAACTACTGAGACATGAGATATTAAAGAATCTGAGATTAATACCGTAAAAATGTATATTAGACACCTTATCGATCGGTGATCTTATCTTATTTAAGTCTTGATTGGCTGTACAATCACCCCACTTCAAGCTCTTTAGATCGTTTCCGAACGAACACATTTCTTGGCGGGAATTGTATTAAGAGAAATTTTGTAATTGATTTCATTAATTTTTTTGTATTTTTTGTTTTTCTAAGACTTTGGTTCTCTTGGTTCGTTTGTTTCTTGTTTTTTTTTTGTGAATTAAACATTTTACTGTTAATAAACATTTTACATTTATTTATTTAAATGTTTTTCGTTTATTTTTCTTATAACATTTAGTAATTCATAAGCATATCAACACACACATATATATGTCCTTGACAATAGATGTTTTTGTGATCGGGTGCCCATGTGCCCGTGTGTCCATGTGCCCGTGTGCCCATGTGCCCGTGTGGCCGTGTGCCCCTGTGCCCGTGTGCGAATGTGCGGGTGTATGTGTTACGCAAAGACATCACCCAACCCCAGTTAAGACAAATTAACCCATCGAGGTTTTTACACGTATCATTTTCTTATGATTTATTTAAAAATAATTTAATTAAAAGGTTTTTCCATACACAACTCCCCATTGAGAATGAATAAAAAAACCCATACATTACAATTTATTGCACAATATCGGAAAAGGCATCAACCAACGGAGGGATAAATAAATAAACTTAATTAAATCGTTAGTTTTTTTTTTTTTTTTTTTTTTTTGTTTACCATGGTTTTATGAAATAATATCTACGCATACGTCTGGTATCGCAAATATTTACTAATAAAAACATTACTTCCACCTGATGACGTATGCAAAATGTTAAATTCACACGACAACAACAACAACATCGTTGTCACACTTGTTATCGTAACAAGTTATAAAGCTTCATACTGTGTGCAAAGTGTGCGAAGAATAAAGAATATATTCATCACTCAAATGTATATGCGTTTATACACTAGATGTGTGTGTGTTTGTATATGTACATGTACATTATGAAACTTGCTGTTAACTGTGGGTTTGTCAATTAATCGTTCGATTAAGAAGATTTTTGATAGAAACTTTTGAAAAATTTTCAATTAAAATTTTAAATATTAGTTAATAAGGGACGTAAGTTTATTAAGTTGATATAAAATAATATTTAAGAAAATTTCCAAATTTGAAAATTTTTCTTTGTTTCAGATTATTGTCAATTGCTCGTTTATATCACATCGAACATGAAACTTAACCTATAAATGAAACTTAACCTATAAATATGAATTAAGAGCATTAATATAAAAATTTGTTGCCCTTCAGCCTCATGTCCCATGTTGTGCAATGAAGTGCCGTGGGTGCCGTAAGAAACGATAAAATACTGCATTAAATCGAATTCCGAATTCTGGCAATTAGCGATATGTTCGTATTAAACTGAGTTCATTTTTGATTGCGAATGGAATGATGATGAATTTAGCGTGCCTTGAAACTCTCTCTGCATCCCTTCCCCTCTCTGCCTATCACTTTCCCTTCCTCTTTTTCTCACCCACACCTTTCCTCCTTTCCTCATTCCATCCGTTTCTCTCTCCCTCCCCGCTCTCTTTCTCTCCCTCCCTTTCTCTCTCTCTCTCCCTTTCTCTCTCTCCCTCCCTTTCTCTCTCTCCCTCTCTCACTCTCATTCCTTCTCTCTCTCACTTCCTCTCTTTCTCTCTCCCTCCTTCTCTCCCTCCCTTTTTCTCTCTTCATCCCTCTCTCTTCCTCCCTCCCTCTCTCTCTCTCCTCCCTTCTTCTCTCCCCCCCTTTTTCTCTCCCCCTCCCGTTCTCTCTCTCCCTCTCTCGCTCTCTCTCTCTCCTTTTCCCACTCTCTCTCTCTCTCTCTCTCTCTATGTGTGTCTTTTGTTTGTCTCTTATTTCATTACCAAATCATTAACATAAGTCTGAGCCCCGATTGAATTTTGCTTATAGCATGCACTCGACTTCAAAATCTTTTAAGCTTTGCATGCGCTCGGCTTTAAACTCTCATTGCCTAATTTTCATGTTAACAAGTTATCTGACGAAATTAAACTAACTTTCACGTTTTACAACACAGTGCTATTCCAAGAATTACGTCTGATTTACAGTTTAAACGATTCAGCAATTTAGTCTTTGACCCCAAACGCTTTTATCTTTTGCCTTTTATTAAATATGATCTCAAAATACATTGATTTAATGATATAAATCTTCGCTTACATTCACCTCACTGAAAATTCGCGCCCGTATTAGAAAGTGAAAGACTTTCCAATATTACGCTTGCAAAGCACTACTATCAACGCAGCAAGTAGAAATCTCCCTTTACTCTCTATATACGATTAAAAAACCATCATTTGATTTCCAGGAAATATTTGTATCCAAAAAAAAAATGTTTTATTTTATCGTTCTCTACAAAATAAAAAAAAGAAACAAATTTATAGCCCATGTTGGTTCCAGAAAAGTTCATATCACGCGAAAGGTAATAACTTTGATTAGCAATTTCCCAAAGGAATAAGAAGGTAGAATGTGGACTTTGTTTGCCGAACTGTTCAGCTCGTTTTCAGCCCTCCCCCCCCCGTTAAGAGATTTTTAGCATTTACTAATTATACATAAGTTTGTCTTAAATTAAATCTATTTGGTCCTAAGATCACTTCGTGAAAAAAGTTATGAAATTGATATAAAAAAGAATGCGACATCAATCATTATCGCTCTTCGGCAAGTATATATGAATTGGGGAAACACAATTGAACTGTCCGAAAGGCTTGATTTCTAGAGATCATATTCGACTTATATTAGTAGAGACTTACTGAAGAAAGTAAGAACCACCCTGCTATTGACTTCGAGCAGAAAGGTGTTTATAATGTTTTTTTATAACGCCGGTCTATCTAGTAAACCAATTATCTGTATCCCAAGTTCCTAAGCCAAAGACAAAGGAATCCGCTGTCAACGATAACCTATTGCGTTTTTTTTTTATCTCAACATTTATGTTTATGTTCCGGTGTCTTCTTAAATCGGGCGTTAAAATGTTTTTGAAAAATTCTATATTTTATTTGAAAAAATTGAAAACATTTAAATTCTATTCTATTCAAATATTGCTGAATAGTTTGTAAAGGGAAAACAAGGATTATTGGCTTAATATTTTTTTTTTGCTCAAAAATGGTCGTTTAACATAAGTCCATATAGATAGTCCATATAGTATAATAGTCTTGTTATGTTTGTATGCGCATATTACTTTTATGACCTATTATGTGGAGAGTACTGTATTTTCATGTTATCGATTAAAACATTGTGATAATTATTATGCTGGATTTTACTTTGAATTTCTTACAAAGTTGATATTATTAACTAATAGAACTGGTTTTGTATTAAATCGAAAAAAAAAAAGTTTAAATTCTATTTATTTGTTCATCGAATGAGAATACATGTTTCTCAATCTATTATCATAGAACGAAATAAATGTCTAACATAAATTTGATTGAATTCTGTTCGTAATCGAAAGAAATTTCATAAAAAAAAAATCAAAAATATTTTGCATATTTCCTTAGAAAGGTTTAATAAATCGCGATACGATAGTATTAACAACTCTAAAATGGGTTAAATATACGCCCTAAAGATTTATTATTTTATTTTCAAATTATTTAAAAATTGTTTTGATTGCGAAATTGTTTACATAAATAAGTATTAATCATCATCAATTACAGCGAAGTATTGTATTGTGTAAAAGTAATGAGCCATCAAGAGACATTCTTTTCTTTCTAGTTTGAAAAAAAAAAGAAAGAGTTTCATGAAGAAATCTGATTATAGTAGCAGATAATCCTAAATCAACTAATTCTCAACTTAGTTAACAATTCATTGAAAATAGTTTTCATGTCAAAAATTTTTTTCAAACTCTTTGTGATATAAAATTAAAAGTGTTAAGAAAAAATTTTTGCATTTATTCTACTTCAAACCTAGTCGGCATTAAGAATTTATCATATTTTTCCGCTGAACAATTCTTTTTATTTGATCTGAGATAATTCTAATGTCGTTATAACAGAAAAAACTTGAAATAAATCGACGATTTCTACTTACAACAGATATTGTGTCATCCCTAGTTTTTATGAGGATCAAGAGTATATATTGATCAATAATATATATATTGATATGGTTTTGGGATCCTATAAATAATATATGCAAAGAGAATCGCTTTTAAAATTGATATCTTGAACACGCCAGAACTAAAATGATTCTATAAAAATTATGAACTAAAACTTTAATCCATTAGTCAGCTGTATGATCGAGCCATATTTTATATTTGACTTTTAGGACCAAACTTATAAATATTTCTAATACATTTTAGTTTTTTCGAATTATATAATTTCTCCAAATCCTGAGATTTCCAAATACAGATAAGGAATAGTTAGGAAAAACTAAATCGACTCAAAGTTCCACACGGATTAGGAAAAAATATATCCGATGTGACTATAAGTGAAACTATTTATTTGTCAGAATCGAAATCATTTGTAAGTATTCGGGCCATTGCTGGGCTATATCTGGAAATAGGTTTACCTATAACGTGTACACTCTTCGTATATTTGTACACTTCAAGAGCTCACGGGCTCTTCTTTTGGCCTAAGATCGCAATAGGAAATGACTCGTACTTAAATATTCGCTCCCCAGTAGCTTTCTCATTTTTTTTAGTATACCACAGCTTACTATGCTCGATAGGGCTTGGTAGGAGGTGTTGACTTCTTTCTCAACTGGAAAAGTATGTAACAAAATATTTTATGTTTGTGACTTCAAAAGTTCTCAAGATCGCGTTTCTCTATATTTTTTTCCTCTATTTATTACAGGCCATAATCAAGTTTACAATATACATATGACGGATGAACTGTGCAAATAGGTAGCGGAACGAAATAGAATTGCTCCGAAAATTAAAAAAAAAGTGCATTGAAACTTTATTTCTTATATAGAACACTTTCGTGAAGAACTAGAGATCTTCTTATAATCAAATGTCTCAATACCTGCTAATGAATGGTCTTAGCAATAATGACAATGGCAGCCAAAATAGTCTCAGTGGTAGTAGTAATTCTACAGCTATTTTGCCAAGCTTGTCTACATCTCGTTCACTAAGTAATGGTACTACATACTCCGATGATACGTTATATGCTATTCATGATGGAATATCAAATTTAAATTTGAGTATTAATAAAATTGATGGTGAATTACAACAATTTCGTACCGAATATGAAACTTTTAATACCACATACGAGATTCATAATCAACGTAAAGCTCTTCTAGGGGTGCAAGATACGCATAATGAGGATTTACAAATGCAAGAACGATATATGTCAGTGATTAGTAAACGTAATGCGATGTTACATGATTTACGCTCCATTACTTTAGAATACGATTCAATGCAAAAATCAGTTATTAATGAATTAAGAAGTTGGCAACGCAATCAAGCATTAGCCGGTAATGGAGCGACATTTCGCGATAATCTTGATGATATACAGCGTTGCATTGAATTATTAATTGAAATGATTGGAAAAATTCTTGATATTGTTAATACGTTTCAAACGAAGACACTTGATACCAGTAATGATTTAAGCGAATTGATTGCTCATGTACGCAATGCTCAACAATTATTAATATTGTCGTCATTTATCGTAGAAAAGCAGCCACCGCAAGTCATGAAGAAGAAAACTAAGTAAGTAAATAAAGAATTAGAAAATCTCCTTAAAGTACATTTTTAATGACTTTCTCCATTCTCTCTTTTTTTTATTCAACATTCAAAGATTCGTAACTGGTATTCGTTGGCTTATTGGACCTCAATTGGGTATTAGTGCCAATACACCTTCAGTGGAATGTATTATAATGTCAGGTAAGATCAAGTAAATGTTTCTAGCAAAAGATGAGCTAGCATATATACTTAGGCCAGATCATGTTTGAAAGAAGCTGAGTTAGTTGGAAAGCTGCTTAATAGATTGGATAAAAATGTAAGTAGGCTTGCTAGGATTTTGGTAGAAAGCAAGACACAAGGGCTAGATACAAAGTTGACAAATTGATTAGACAATAGTTGAACTAATTATGACGAAGGAGGAGGAGAGAAAATAAGAAAGTTGAGAAGAAAGAGAAAGAGAGAAATATTTAAGCTCTTTCAGAAGTTTCGGATCTGGCTAGCAAGTGAATACTTCGTCATATACAAGCTAAACTCTCTAATAAGCAAGTCGGAAAGGTCTAAACTGAGTAGGAAAATACAGGAGAGAGAGAGAAGGAAATTAGATTAGATACAAATATTAGTTTGGGGAAAAAGAAATCCATCCAATCTTATATGAACTTCAGGACTTTATTTAACATTTCGAATTGTAAAATAATGGATTTCTTTTTCCCCATGCTAATATGTAATTCAATCGATTTAATCTTTCTTATTGCTTTCATTTTATAGAGTCTCAGGCTCAAAGGCATTCTGCGCAACGTATCATGTCTGAAGTAACAGCCGCCAATACACTTCCAACTAGCGGTGATTTAGAAAACAATACCACCCTCATGGATTACGATAGTCAGACGCGTACATTTTCAGGCACATTTAGGTAAACTAAATTAAAATGATTCTATCCTTTTAAAGGCTTTTATAAAAAGATTTCCATCCATTTCCAGAACTCTACAATTATGGGATATTAAAAGACCTGAAAGAAAAGGCAGTGAAACAGTAACGGATGAAAAATTCACTTTACTCTTCCATACCTCGGTAGTAGTTAATGATTATAAAATAAAGGTAATTAATTATACGAAAGAATGTTTTTACAAAAATCAGTAACAAAAAAAAAAAAAAATAATATTTGAAACGTGTTTGTGCTTTGGTTCAGGTTTGGACTCTATCTCTGCCAGTAGTTGTTACAGTGCATGGAACGCAAGAACCACAAGCCTGGGCCACTATTACTTGGGATAATGCTTTCTCAAGCATTATGCGTGAACCTTTTCAAGTACCTGAACGTGTCACTTGGTCTCAAATGGCATTTGCTTTAAATATTAAATTTGAATCAATTACTGGTCGAGCTTTAACTGATGATAATTTAAATTTTATATGTAAGTCCGGCGCTCACCTTTCTAGCCTTTAAACGAACATAGTTTTATTCAATGTTTCTTCTTATTAAATCTTTTAGATGAAAAACTTTTCCCATTAAAAAATGCAAACGGAGAGTATAACGAATATGTTACATGGACACAATTTTGCAAAGAAAAATTACCGGAACGTTCATTCACATTTTGGGAATGGTTTTTCGCAATCATGAAATTAACCAAAGAACATTGTCAAAGCATTTGGAAGGCTGGCTTAATAATGGGTTTCATAAGTAAGCTTAAAGCCGATGAACTTTTACGTTATTCGCCTGTGGGTACATTTTTATTAAGATTTTCGGACAGTGAATTAGGTAAAAAAAAAGTGACTTAAAAACAGTTTGTCATGTTTTAGCATCATTACGAACATATTTTTTTTTTTTATTTTTTATTTTTTTTTTTTTTTTTTTTTTTTTTTTTAAATTTATATTCTTAGGCGGTATCACGTTAGCTTTCAAAAAAGCCGAGAATTGGGTATTAATGTTATCGCCATGGACCCCACGTGATTTGATTATTCGAGGCTTAGCTGATCGTATACACGATTTACCTTTATTACGAGTTTATCCTTCTAATCGTTCCCGCGATGACGCTTTCGGCGAATTTTATACTCAACGTGCAGGTAAGTAATTAAGTATCGATACAAATATTAAACTTTAATTCCAATTCTCTACTACCACATTATATAATCGGGCGATGCGACAAAAATAAAATATTTTAAAAGAAATAAAATTTCAATAAAAACGTTTTCTATTTTTCTTATGTAAAAATGTGTAGATAACACTATAGGTGCAGATGGCTACGTTTCTAATACTATCAAAGCTTATGTGCCAGCTATAGAAAACGCAATGGATGCACTTGGTCTTCAACAGGAAGTACAAATACCTCAGCAGCCGGGTATCCCAATGGATAAGTAAGAGGCATCTAAATTTTTTTTTTATTGGATCTTTTTTTAAATGGATTTTGCATAATTTTCATTTTTAATACATCGGCGATAATTTCATGTTCGTGCAGGAATTTTTTCGTAGAAGCGCCGCCCCTGTTTCATTTATTGGTTTGAATGTATTTCGTATTATATCTTGTAATTTTTGTGGATACATCTGCACTTTTTCATTTGATTATGGAAACATAAAAATCTTTATTTGCAAATTAGAAAAAATTTTGAATAACATTTTTATGCTATAATTGCATGCGCAATTAAGACGTGCTGATGCAAATTTATTTTTTTATAATTGATCTTCCAAGTCAACAGCTCTTAAAGCCTGCAAAGCATACAATGTAGTGCATAGAACAAATATTGGGACGAACAATATTGATGCTGATACAAGTTCATCAATTAAATCTCATTTTAAGGAGACGAATATTGCCGCAACCAATTTAGAATATCTTGCAAAAAAACTTGAAGCTACTTCTAAAAGCGCGTTTATCCACGAACTGAATACGAACGTTCACTGCATACGATAGTATACCATTTTATACCGAGTAATATGACAATTGTCATCCCAAAAAGTATTCCCAGCAATTGTTCTGCTTTTGATTTAATGATTGCAAGATTTGATCGGTCTTGATTGATCTTTTTTTTTGGTAACAACTGCGTTCAAATCATTAAAGTGAATCTTAACTGGTTACGTGCGATAAGCAATTTCGAAAAGTCATAACCACATAGCATAGAGCGGGTAAACGAATCAAGTTCCCAAAAACTTGTAAATTAGGCGATGATGCCCTTTATGAAAAATCGCTCGTATTAATCCATTTAATATTATTTTTAAAATAAAATCCAATTTTAAAAGATTGTTAAATCTCGTAATTAGTGTCGCACAAAATGAAGCAGGCCCAGTTGATATTGAAATGATTATAAATGGAGCTAACCTAAACGTTTCGGATATCGGTTGGGAAATTTATTAAAATCAGAATGCTAGGACAAGTGACTGTGAGACAAAAGATGGAAAAGCACTATAAGAAAGTGCCTACTCTTCAATTAACTTATTTCCAAGGTATTAAACTATATCCGCTATTGCAATGGATGGATTAAGTAATATTTTCTCTGCGCTTACAATCAAATAATTGAATGTTGACTTGAAAGCAAATGAGAAAACTTAAGAAAAATTAATCAAATTTACACACATTTTCTACAACTTTTGTTTAATTTACTTCTAGTGCAAATACCAGGAAACTTTATCTTGAAGTGCACAAATATTATATTAACCTAAACTAAGTCATGCCGAAAAATTGATCTTTATTTTTTTAAAAATGGTATTAATGTACAAATTGTGATTGTTAAATGAGTTTTAATTATTTTTTTTTTTTTTTATTATTGTAACTAAAAAGAAAACAATGAAATTGAATAAATTAATATATTTTCGCATTTTCCTTGATATGTAATTCTATTGCGCTGTTTATCGATATGTATGGCCCATGGAAAAGATTCTATTGAAGATTTTTAAAAATGGGATAAAGTAAATGACTTTCTGCTTGAATCTTCCACTTAAGTTAAGTAATTGTGGTTTTGAAGTCTTTTTCTTTTAATCGATTCACAGGATCATTTTAATTTCGTTTTGTAAATCTTGTCTTATTATTGATGCTTAAAAAATGTACTCAATATGTTTATTTAAATTATTACGCTTTTTTTCAGCCAGAAAATATGTTTGTTTTCTTTATGACATAAATACCCATAATCCCTAATTTAAATTATTTAAACTCTACACTAAGATAATAATATTTATTACATCTGGCAACGTTTAGTTTGTCGACAGTTCATTTGTTGCTTCTTTAATAAAAGTACGTACGCATAGAAACGCAAAATATATACGGCTGAGAAATTTGTGTTTAAACTTATGATTTATGCACTTAAAAAGTGTTAAATTAGTGTAAAAATTACTTAGCATTGCTTAGATTTTTCTTCTATAAATCAGTGCATAGAAAAATTAAAGCGCTTATTGTTGTCGTATAAGTGGCACACACAAAGAAAAAAATCTAAGATATATATGAGAAAATAAACGCATAAAGCATATTCAAAAAAAAAAAAAAGGATAAGAACGCGCAAAAGAAAATTTGCGGAAAATCAAGTGAGAAACCTGCTACGAGAAAAGAGGCAAACGAAGAAAAGCGTAGGTGAGTTCGATATATACGTAGGCAAGTGCATGCTAGCTTATATAAGAGAGAAAGAAATAAAACTGCAGGTTAACAGTGTTGCATGTTAAAAGAATAGAATATTTCATATCTAAGATTAAGGGAGGAGATGTAGTTTTATGTGAATTTTTAGTTTCACTCTACGGGACTTATGGTTCGCTGAGTTAATCAGGGGGAAACTTACTTCTTTTGTCGATCCACGTTTGCTTTCCTTTTGTAGTGCATTATTAAGCCAGTCTTCAAATTTAATCTGTACTGTATTTGCTTACTTTGTAATTTCGAGCTTTATATTTTAGATTTTTGAAATTTAAAAATACCCAAGGCGTATGAACCTTCATGGGCAGTTATTAAAAATTAACTTGAAACGCACATAATTGACTTAAAATGGTAAAAGTTCTTCTATGGCCCGCATTCATATAAATCAGATAACGAAAAACAATTTTTAATATAAACAAATTAGTGAACTATATTATTTGATATCCGCAATAACGTTCCTCTACATAGATTTTTACATTTTACCACTCAGAGGACAGAATCCTCCTATAAAATATATCGTCTTTTTTTCGGTAAGGTATCCTCATTGCTCATTAGTACTCATTACTTCATTGCCGCGAGGTCTTTTATTTTCTCAGAAAAGAACGTCTAAAGAGAAAAATTTTCTCTAAATAGTAAACTAAATATTTATTCAAATTAAATCTAAATATTTATTTAGATTAAATGAATTGTTTGCATGAATTATTGCGATTTAGATTAAACCAAAACTAAATTAAACTGGGATACCCGATAAAATATGATCAATACATGTTCTGAACCTCAAAACAAGACGAAATACCATAAAGACATATATGAGCGTTAAAGCAGTTCATATTCGCGTTTATTTTAATTGGCGCTTTTCAATGGTAATTATTATGTTTAATATTAACGATATGTTGTACGAAACACTTGGCAGCCCTTTAATCGTCATTGACATTACATTATTATTTCTTGTTATATCAATGTGGTCTTTACTCTCGTCAATGACGGTTGTTGTTCATTTTGTGAGCGTGCAATATTGTGATTAAATGCTTGCGTCTATAACGGGGCCTCTACATTACTTTGACTTAGCGGACGATGATTTTAAATCATCTAATACGATGAAAAAAAAATTCTAAAATAATTTCTGTTTAACACAAAAAAAAAAAGAAACGAAAAAAATAGTTTTTTGAATGCGATGCTTTAACACGAGATGTCAATTGTATGCATTAAAAAAGTGAAATAAATAAGAAAAAAATCTTGAAAAAAAGGCCTTAAAAGCTAATAAACGTGTATTAATAAAAGTTACAGTAAAAAATATTGAGTGCGGAATTGCTGTGATTTTATTGGAGTAAAATCAACAATATAATCTCCTTTATTCAGTTGTAAGAAGGTAAAAAACTAACATAACAAAATAATAATTAAATAAAGAAAAAAAAAAAACAAAAAGAATGAATATTTAAAAATACATTTTTAGTTATTAATATGTATATGATGTATTCATGTACATATTTGATTTTCAAAACGTTCCTGAGCATACAAAACATTACGTACAGTGATGCAAGAAAGTGCTTCTGCTTTTCAGATTACATTTGAAAATTTTGCCTATAGCAACTAAAACATATTAAAAGCTGACACCTAAAAAAAAGTTTAATAATTACATTCTTTTTTTTTTATTATATATAAAGGCATCTATTGATTGATATTTTCTATATTATATATATTTGAAAAGCTAAAGGTTATAGTTTGAATTTAAAATCAATTTAAATCAATTATTTTCTAGCAAAGGTACATGAAATCATTATTCGGTTATAATCTAGTATATGTTTATAGAAAAGACTAAAATTTTTACATTCCAAACCATATCGAATTATGTGCAATTGTGTAGGAAATATTTCTTATTTCAGTATATTATTGAAATTTATTTGCTAACGGGAAACTTTGGTTCATATTTTGAAGATTTCTGATCCATTTGGATAGCGGTTTATTAAAAACTCCATTTGATTGTCATCAATATGTCTATTTGATATAGAGATCCAAAACTCCATGAAAGGACTTTTGCAAATCATTTGTGTCACTTATCTTTGCTCGCGGCAATTTTCTGTGAGTTCCCGAACGGTTTTTACATTTTCGGAAGTAAAAGTCCTCAAAAACCAATTAATTAAATTAATAAATAATTCGAGTTCAAAATATATTTGAACTATACTATGCATATGATGAAAATTTTGACGATTTCGATGATCTTAAAATACAGCTGTGCTAAGCAAATCAAAACTAAAAAAATTAAGGAAAGAAGGAAAGCACGCGAATACTGGAAAATCACAAAATAACTAAGTATTCAATAAGGTTACGAGCGCAATAGCAGAAGATTGTTTTCAAGTCGTTAAGCATAAGGTAGCGAAAACCTCATCAAATGTAGAAAGGGGGGGGATACTTCTTTTTAGGTAATACTTGAATGGTTGCTTTATATAACAATTTGCCATCCCGTTCCGATTCTTTTTTTTTTTTTTTTTTTTTGTAAATGAAATACGGATTTAATCTCAAAATGTGTTTAATATTGCTCTCATTCTTAAAAGAAGTACACCTCATTGTTATGAAAAGTAAGGAAAATATAAATGGTACTCGTTAAAAAGATTTGTTTTTTTATTTATAATAAAATTTTCACTTTGGTAATCTAATTTGGTGCATTTCTCTCTTTTAATCGATAGTAGTTTGAAATGAATTATTCTTAAATGGGATTATTTTTGCTCGCCACTGTATCAAAACAAATGTACACGCATACATACATTTATTGTTGGAGGCACATTTGTATATACATACAAGTGGATATGTATATATATGTATATACATATACACACATCTATATATATATATATATGTATATACATATGAAGATGTTTATGTTCTCCTGCTTACAATTCATGACCGCACAAAAAGTTTAAAACAACAACAATAACTGCAATACACAACAACAATGATAGTAGTGGTAGAATTTATATCCATATCAATCCATATACGTATGCATACGTATGTGAACATATGTTTGTGTATGATGTGATTTGTTGCTGTTGCTGTTACTGTTAAAAAACTGCTCTTGTTGACGTTGTGTTAATAATGCAACGGCGGCAAAAACAATAATAACAACAATAGCAATATAAAGAATGGCAACACAGTTCACAATCGTCATTTAATGGCGAACGTTTGTAGTTGTTATTGTTTTTTCTGAACTTTGAGTTCTGTATAAAAATAAAATCGAAAAAAAAACAAAAAACGAACTGAGTGAAGAAAGAGAAGCACAGCAAAAACTCAGGAATTAATACAAAATTTAATAAAGATTTTTTTTTTGTGTTGTTGCCTTAACTTGTTTAACAATAAAATGAGATGAACGTGTAACTTAGTTTTTGATTTTTTATTTTTAACATTTTTTCTTTTTGCTTTATTTATAAATAATTAGCATTTAGGAGGGTAAGTCCCTTAACAAGAGAAGGTAGAAAGTAAATAGAAAGGTAATCGGGATTTTCATTTCTGCTTACATTTTAAAGAGGAAGTGCTAGTGGCAAACAAGAATCTGTCTGTCTTTGCTTCTTTGTATACTACTCATTAAACAGTAGTAGTAGTAGTAGTGGTAGTAGTAGCAGTAGTAGTAGCAGTAGTGTTAGCATTAGTAGTAGCAGCAGCACTATAAGGAAACCATGTAAAACAAAGTTTTGCGTTATTACACGCACAACTGTCCAAATCGGAAAGAAAGTAAAATGTGGTTAACTCATTTTTGTACTTTAAAGGCAAATGTCTCCTTGAAAAACGTGATCATCACTCATAAAATGCATGCAAAGTTATAAGCATGAAATTTATTATATAGAAGCGATATAGAAAGCAAAAAAAAGCATGAAGAAAATGATAAAGAGAAGAATGTAATCAAAAATTTAATTATTTTCATTGACTTTTTATTTATTTATTTATTTATTTATTTAATTTATTTATTTAATCATAAGTACATCATCATCATCATCATCATCATCATCATAATAAATGTTCAGCTTTTGTTTCGACCATTAATTATTAGATTGAGAAGAAAAAAAAAACACGAGAGCTATTCGTCGTTAATTAAATTAATAAATGGGTGTCGTCGTCGTTTAAATGAGACGCGCAAGCAATTAAATATAAATGTAAACGCGTCTAAGCATCGTGTATTGATAAAATAATATTTCAGAATGCTCATTGCTTCTTAACAACTCTCTCTTAAAGAAAACAAATTTTTAAGAAACGATTTGTTTACACTTAGACGCTATTATTTCATTTAAAAGTAAATGCTTTTATTAAATTTCAATATTTTCTCAAATTTTTTTTTCATCCTTAGAATGTCATTTTGTACAAAGCGACGAAGAAGAAAAATTGTGCTTTTCAATCAATTTTGTTTTTCTTTATTTTAAGTCTACTTATTGCATATAGATCCCTTAGTAACCTGATTATTATTAATTATATCGAATCTTAATTTTGATCATTTCAACATCGGATGGGGGGAAGTAAATGAATTTGACATCAAAAGTCAGTTAAGAATATTTGTATTTTTATGCTTCCAGATCCGTATTTCTTTGTCTTATAAATGGAACAGTAAAATTTAATTGTTTTTTCACCTATATTTTTGTTACAAAAAAATATTTAGCTCCCACTAGCACTAGCATGGTTCCTAATCCAATAATACAGTGTCGTCCTCATTAGGACCACGATACATTGAGTTGATCGACAAAGTTCTCGCTGTCTTCTAGGGGAGAACGTGACTAGTACGACGAAAGCGAAAGGCGAAGCTCGATTTTTTTTTTTTTTTTTTTTTTTTTTTTTTTTTTTTTTTTTTTTTTTTTTTTTTTTTTTTTTTAAATCTTTGCCAATCAGTCTAAGTTGTGATGCTGAAGTTTAAACAAATAGATTTGTGGGAATTTTGAACATGTTGAACTCTATGCCAAATAAAGCTCCTTAGAAGAAATGTAAAGTTTTCTATTAAATTCGAGGGAGACTGCTAGTGATTAGTGACGTGTGATGAGTGAACAATAGTTGCATTATTATATGCAAAACGCAAATAATTATCGTGCGAACTAATATATTATTTCTGCGGTGATATTGAGAGAATGCTGGGAACATCCTGGATATTGACTAATAAAAATTAATTAATGAGTATTATGAATTGAGTTCAGGGGCTGACACACAAGTCCCCAATAATAAGGATGTATTGAGTTTATTATTCCAATTGCAATAAGAAGAATTTTAGAGAAAATCTATCTTTAGAGAGTATTTGGGTTTAGTTAAAAGCACTTCCAAGCCAAAATAAACCGATGTGACCAAATTTAGACGATTCATCCTAAGCTTTTAATATCCTGATAGAAGCACTCGATGTTGTTTCCAATCGCTCTTACTCCCATACTTAGCTTAACGATCGTCTCGATGAAGCTTTACCAACATATTTTCGTTCGGAAATGTTTCGAAATAATCGTGACTACTCTCTAAAGATATTTTTTGTTAGTTTAATAGAGAAATTTAAAATAGAAAGACAAGAAATTTGGCTGTAATTTCCCAGCAAAGATTCACTTAACGTTGGTAGTCTTTTTTAAAAGGGCTTGCGGAAAAGCCCGAAATTTCATGAATAGAATTTGTTTTAGGTAATGAATTTTTAGCCGCACGTTCAAGAAAGTTTTGAAGAATCCTATGAATTCGATAAAAAAGAAATTTTTTTTTTTTTGAAAAATTTTACACCTGTATTACCCCTTAAGGGTCAAATTCATTACCTACAAGAACATTTTTATTAAAATTTCGATATTTTTCGCAGATATTGGTTAAGGTGACGTATACCGTACGACTCCTTGATCGAAAGCTATAGACTAAAGTCGTATATGATGATTTCTGACTTCTCTAATGGACTAAGAGATCTCTTAAGAAAGTAAAGTGTGTAAAGTATGAGGCTGGAAGCGATTCGAAAGTTTTTAATGCGTTTGTCAATGAACTAAAATTGGAATTTCTAGATCTAACTACGAATTCAGTTGCAGGATTATAACATTTCCTCGTCGTTTTTTGTTTTTGTCATTTCCCTTCACATATAGTGCGATTCCGTCGCAGCAAAACAGACACTATCGAGCTAAAAAATCTTTAGGAAGGAGAATGAGAATTAATATTTGAACATGAAAAGCTAT
>KK351119.1:606187-647422 GCA_000671755.1 Glossina brevipalpis
AAAAAAAAAAAAAAAAAAAAAAAAAAAAAAAAAAAAAAAAAAAAAAAAAAAAAAAAAAAAAAAAATTGAATAGCATGTGCGTGACATATTCCGTTCTAAACTTTAAATGTTTTTACAAAACTAGAACAATTTTTGTTCACTTTATTTGAATTTTTTACACTACTCTTTAAAACTTCAATTCTCTAATGAAACAGAGGGCGAATTTTCTACAATTTAATTAAAATATTTTTTTTTATAAAAAAACAAAGATAATTTTTTTTTGGTAAAAAATTGAAATTATTCTTATAAATGCTTCCTCAGAACTCAATATTTTCAAAGTCCCGCGTTTTAGCTAGATATTGAAATTTAGACTAAAGAATTTATTTTTTTTGGATAAGAGTTGAACAACTTACTCTCTACGTGTTACCTGCGGAGCTTCTTCACAAGAATGACTCCGCGGGCGCTAGTTCCTAATAGTTTTTAAAAATGTATTTTTTTTTTATAATTGAAGGTATGTGCTTATTAAACTCCTCCCAGTACCTTCCTTCCACCCAAAAAAAAAAGTAACGAAAACCCTTTTTTTTAAACCTTTTAGAGTAGTTTCCCCTGCGTTAAGTTTTTTGATCGTAGTACTTTCATACAATAGTTACTTGTTGTTAGGAGGTCCATCACCTTCGGAAATATTTAAATAGAGATTTGAAGCGTACATTTTTTGAACCAAGCCTGACTTGAATTTTGTTACAAAATACGCTTGGAAATATCCATAATCAGAGACGCCTTCAGGGCTTAATTTACTCTAGACTTAGATAGGTTCATTAGTGTACAAGTGATTTCAGATACAAAAATGAGAAATAAAATTAAATTGAAAAAAAAAAAGAAGAAAATTATAGACCATTGTTAAGAGCATAAAAAAAGAGATAGCAATCGAGTAAGAAGTCCAGTTTGATCAGATAATTTATTTGGAACAGTTTGCATATTTTATTGGCAATAAATATGAATTTATTTTATCAATTTATATCCTACACCACTTGTGATATAGCTTGAGCATGTATGTATGTAACACCTAGAAGGACTTACCATACCCATCCATATTTTATTTCCGCTAATTTCAGCTTGTCTGTCTAATGTTCGTCCACATATTTTTATGTTCGCCCTATACATCGCAATTTTTCAAATATTTTACCGAAATTTGTAATATTGACTTGTTTAGGGTCAATGATGAACTTTAATGAAAATGGATTCGATCGGACCATATAACATATACGACGTTCTATTTAAAAAAGAAAAAAGGTTTTTATACGAAAAAATTGTACAAAAATCACTAGAAATTAGTATTTTGACGTATAAAAGAAATGAGAAAAATCTGAACCGTGTGGGACCAATCTACGAACTACTTCTTATAGAGCTTTTCCTATGAAAGGTACACCTTTATAAGGCAAAAAAGTTTAATTTTTGGAATTCTATGAAGCAAATGAGTCTTTAAACGTAATTCCATATGAGGGTTGATTGTACCGAATTTAAACGGTGAAGGTCTTATGTGAAAAGAAAGTCGTCTACATATGGCAACAAGGACTAATTTTTAATTATAGGCTAAGCAGATTTTCGGTGGGAAAGTCAAATTTGCTAACTTTAGATCATGTATCCGTCCAAACTTTAGAACCCCTGCCCTATAGAAGGGTTGTGTCATCAAAATCGTTGAAACAAGATATAATTTTTGATATTTTTTCACGAAAGTAAATTAAAAATTATATTAAATAAAATGACTGAAGTTTTTTTTAATGGCGGCCTTGCTCTCGACTATAATATTTTTACTGCTGATTTATACCTTCATTAGTTTCTCTAATAAATAATTATGATTATCCAGCATCTATTTTTAGTGGTTTTTTACCTATGAGGTATTCAAACGTAAGATTCTTCTTGGTTTAGTTGTCTTTCTTTTATCATTTATTTGTAATAATTAATCCATATTAAAATATAATTTATAATATATTTTGAATTTTGTGCATAAGAACAATCGTTAAAGAACCAATTTTACAAGCGATTTAAAATACATAAACGTGGAATGACAACCAATAATGTTTTGCACTTTTTTATAATACTTTGTGCAAAATTCACATTTGTTGTGCGCTAATAACGGCGCTACTGTTACTCTAAAAACCACATTTGATGTGTAATACAAAAACAACGCCTACGCTAAGTAATTCAAAAATGTTTATTACGTTTGTTTATATTTTGAGCGTAAACAGAGGTATATATATAAATGCATATGTAAGTGCATACATACATACATACATACATACATGCATACATACATGCATACATGCATACATACATGCATACATACATGCATACATACATACATACATACATATATGCATCCATGCATACATACATACATAAATATATTAGTATACATACATACATAAATACATATATTAGGAGTATGTAGTTTCAGCATGCAATGCATTTTTGTTTGTATTACTCATAGCGGTATTGATGTTAATGATGATGATGATGATGACGGTGACGCAGCAACAGTAGCAATGGGAAGTGTCTGTAAAAGTTTCTTCTGGTAATTGTGTAAAATAAAGTAATAAATGATGTATTTAGAATACTGCCTCTCTCTGTCTTTCTCCCAATTTTTTTCTTGTTGTTCTTTGATTTTAGGTTTTGTCTATTTTTTGGTCTGTCGGTTGCTCATTTTAAATTTGTTTTTGCAATAAATTTTTTATTCAAAATATGTTTATGGCAACGGATGTACATTCTGTGTACATTCTGTATGTATGTCTGTATGTATGTCTGTATGTATGTCTGTATGTCTATCTGTATGTATGTATGTATATATGTATGTATGTATATATGTATGCATGTATATATGTATATATGTATATATGTATATATGTATGTATGTACATATGTATGTATGTATGTATGTATGTATGTATGTATGTATGTATGTATGTATGCATGCATGCATGCATGCATGTATGTGTGTATGTAGGTATGTGTATATGTATGTATGCATGTATGTATGTATGGAAGTAGATATATATGTATGCATGTACATATGTATATATTTACGTACATATTGTGTACATATGTATGTATGTGTGTACCTATGTGTGTATGTATGTATTCGGACGTACATATTTATATATAAATATCTGTGGGTAGTAGTGGTAGAAAAAGAAGAAACAACAAAAAAATTTATGCATATTTAACAAATTTGTTTATACACAATTTAGAATTTACTCGCAGCTAACTGATCTTTTCTTTTTCTATACTTAAATGCTTTTGCTGTTTAGCTGTTGTTTTTCTTTTTTGCTTTTCTTTTCTTTTCTTCATTGACTACCATTAAAAGTACCAATGATATGGTTGTTATTGTTGTTCTTGCATAAGTATATACATGTTGTTGCTTTTGTTGTTGTTGTTGCTGTTGTTTTCTTGACGTCGTAGTTCCTGGAAATTGAAGAAGGTAACAAACTCAAGCGAACGAGTGCAAGCATAGCTAAGCAGCCAGTCAAAGTCAAGTAACTAAACAGCCAAGCAAGCAGCCAGCTAACAGCCAAGTAAGCAAGCCATCCATCCAGCCAACTAGCTAATCAGCTAGTCAGCCAGTCAGTCTGGCGGGCAGTCATACCGTCATTTTGCAGCAACACCTTCATATGCGGACATATACATGAATAGTTTAAAATATTTTAGAATTTTTCGTTTTGCTCTATACTCACTCATACATTTACTACAAACACACACACACATACACATATAAACCTGCAGCCATTTATAAACGTGTTCTGTTACAACCTTTGCTTAACGACAAATTTCTTCTATGGTGTGGTTTCTACACATTTTTAGTTTACACTGTGTTGTGTGCTAAACAATATCGTAAACACAAACGTTATGCCATAGTGTAGTAGTAGCAGCAGCAGCAGCAGCAGCAGCAGCAGCAGCAGCTACCCTCGATAACTGAGGGTAAGTATAGTATATATATATATGTGATGTGATGTGATGTCAGTTCATATATTTGCAACAATATAATATTGAATTACGAACACGAGACATACGTCGCCCTCATCATTGTCATCACATTTACATTGCTGTGTGGTGCGGTTGGTTTTAAAATTATTGTTCAATTTGTTTTGTGTCCGTGTTTTTTACTACTTAAGCATATATTTATTTGGTTTGGTTGGACCACTACTTAAAGTGAGTGTATTCATTAATTGTAAGACGGAAACGAATTTAATTTGAGCTGAAATTTCGAAATCGAATTAGAATTTTTTCATATATATATATAGATTTTCTTTATACGCTATAACACTTGCTTGCCTAGGGTGTGATAAGTTTAAGTGCGAATGTATGTAATATCCAGCAGGAGAACTTAAAATGGGCAAACTTTTGATTACAACGATCGATGTAGAATTATTTTCTGGATCGACTTAAGCTTGTCTGGCTGTATGTCTCATGTGTACCTATGTATTCTTGTGTTCAATCTACAGGTCGTAATATATGAGATATTTTGACGGAATCTAATATACTATCTTTTGACTCAAGGATGAACACTATAGAAAGTGGGTGCAATCGGACCATTTTTACGACTACTCCTCATAAAGGGTGCAATCTGAATAGGGGTCCTTTTTATAACAAAAATCTGTAGCAACTAGTATTTCGGTATATAAAATATCTGAGAAAAATTTGCATCAGCTAAGACCATTTGCTGAACCACCTCTCTTGAAACTTCTTCCTAAAAAGTAAGCTTTTATGTGATAGAAGGGTCTAATTTTTAATATATTATGATAATGAAATGAGTCCGTAATAATAAATTAATCTAAAAATTAATTGCATCAAATTTGAATTATGTGGGGTTTCAATTTTGATCCCACCGAATATAAGAACTCTGATGGAATGTAAGCCTTTGAATGATAAAAAAAAAAACTGATCTTTAATATTTCATGAAGAATATTGGTTTATAATAGTAATTTCCCATAAAAAATTATTGTATCGAATTTGGATCAAGTGGGTCTATGTTTTGGACAATACCATAATATTATTTATATATAATTTTTTGTATTTTCTCTCGAAAGTAAGTGAAGAATTGTATTAAGTAAAATGGTGTAGGGTATTTAATGGTCGACTCTATCATGTTTCGAATCGTTTTTTATGTTAGGCTTTGTAATTAATATATTTTTTGTAAAACTTTTTGTTTTGTTCTCAACAAAATTCAAAAATTTATAAAATAATTTAAAAAAAAAGTCTAAAAATTGATAATAAATTTCCATCGTCTTCTATCAAGAATTAGGATTTTATGGTGAAAGAAACGATGCAATACAATTTCTTCAAACTTGTTCAAAGTTGAAAATTGTTTGGACAATACAACAAACCATAATGCAATACACCCACTTAATCCCCTTAATTGGGCTCACCATAGATATGCACTTCTATCGTTCATGTTAATAGTTCGTTTATTCTGCATCATGATAATAAAACCACTATTCATCGCTCGTAAGAATTTTGCAAAACTATCTTTAGAATTAAACAGAACAATTTCGCACTTAAAAAATTATGTGACACTGATACGAAGTGTCATTTCTTTATACTTTAATAATATTTTAAGGTTATGTTGTGTTACCCTAGATAATCAAACTTACGATAATACATTTTATATTTTAACAAAAGCTTCTAGTGAAGTCAACCTTTATCAAACGATGACAACGTATTTGTACTCATAATCAACCAATTTTGAAAAACTTTTATTCCCAAATCGAATATAAATTTGATTGATGAAATAATTATGTGGTTTTTTTGATTCACAAATCAACTTAGCTTTAAACCTTTCTTCTAACAAAGGGCGAAAATTAAACTTTAGTTCGTAGATTTGGTTATAGCTGTCAAAAGTGCCATAAGTTGTTCACTTATCTCTCATCTTTCCGCCCAATGGTCATAATGAAGAGTTAAAAAAAAATATCTCTATTCTCAGAAGTTGCGATTTCCTATTTTTACTATTTTTATACATCATTTTAATATTTTTCTTTGACGAACGTATATATAACAAGTTTCTGAAGAAAACTAGATGAGGAAGATTAACTAGAAAGGAGAATTGCGCTGCAGTAATGTTTTTGGTCTTTAAAAAAAAAAAAAAAAAAAAAAAAAAAAAAAAAAAAAAAAAAAAAAAAAAAAAAAAAAAAAAAAAAAAAAANAAAAAAAAAAAAAAAAAAAAAAAAAAAAAAAAAAAAAAAAAAAAAAAAAAAAAAAAAAAAAAAAATACCTTATGTTCGCTTTTGGTGAACATTTAAAACATTTAAATAAACATCACAACGGAGAATTTGACTTTGAAACTGCTAACATCTCTGTTAGTTGCACATAAGGGCTATCATTCGAATAAACTATCATTTTGTGAGATTTTAAATTGAATTTTTATACCCACTACTAAAGGTGAGGGGTATATTCATTATATCATATCCCAGAAGGAAACTTCGGAAACCTCACAAAGTAACATATATATATATATATATATATTTTGATTAGCATCAATTTTAAAATTCATTTAAGCGTGTCCCTCTGTACGTCTCTGTAATCTTTGTGAAAAGAATTCTCCTGGCAGGAAAAATGAATGAAATCGTCGAAATGTTGGAACTTGTTTCATCACATATATTGCTATTGAAATTGAGCATTGAATTAGTTCAAAAAATGGGCCAAATCGATCGCAGGCCACGTAAACAACATAAGCTGAAAACAAGTCCGTTTTCTGGACTTAGAAAAAATTCAGTTAAAAGAAATCAGTCAATTTAATTAATTTTAAGGAAAAATCCTTGATCCCCAATGTAAACTCTATTTTCGGACAAAGGTAAGATATCAGATATTTTAAAGAGCTAAGTGAAGAAAAAATATTATTTTCAACTTTGAAAAAATTCAAAATCATTTAAAAACATCTCTAACAAGTCTAACAATTCTATACTTGGTGAAGCTATCAAAGACCTGTTATTGCCAAATATATTAAAAGACTTCAATTCGTCATAAATTCTTGTAACTGAATGTTGCAAAAGAAATTTATCACCACCCTAATAAGCATCTTTCGAAAATTTGTTTGTTTTATCCTTGGCCTTAAAAGTCAACTCTTGTAATATTTCACTTCCTCTCTACGAAGAAGAATAGACGCACAATCTCGTATTCAGAAAATGAAACGAAGATAAATCGTAGATTCATCTTCAGATCATCTAACCTCTTATGGACGTTTTAAAAATACCTGGAGATCATAATATCAATACAATTATGGACAAAAGTTTCCGATTATATTTCCGATTATATTTTGAGAATCCGAAAATCTTTCCTGAGATCGAAAATTCATCTTCAGATCATCTGATCTCTTATGGACGTTTTAAAAATACGTGGAGACCATAATATCAACACAATTACGGACAAAAGCTTCCGATTATATTTTATGAATCCGAAAATTTTTCCAGAATTCGAAGACTCATCTTCAGATCATCTGATCTCTTATGGACATTTTAAAAATATCTGGAGAACATAATATCAATACAATTATGGACTAAAGTTTCCGATTATATTTCCGATTATATTTTAAGAATCCGAAAATCTTTCCAGAGTTTGCAGGTTCATCTTCGGATCAACCTGACCTCCTATGGACAGTTTAAAAATACATGGAGAACATAATATCAATACAATTATGGACTAAATTTTCCGATTATATTTCTGATTATATTTTAAGAATTCAAAAATCTTTCCAGAGTTCGAGGATTCATCTTCTCCTCCTATGGAGGTTAATTAATTTAATTTAAAAAAATTAAAACATCCCCATTAACTATATAGTCCAACTCTTTACAAAAAAAAAGAGAGCCGATAATCATAATTGCTAGAGCCACATCTTATTTTTTTTTAATCCAAGAATATATTCGTTCATTGGTCTAAATAAACATTAGTAATAATAATGACGTCTTTAACTGAGTCTCTATTGTAATATACTTGAGGACGATTGCAATACTAATTGCGAAGTAGACGTAATGCTGCTTTTTTCCTTTTTTTTTTTTTCACAAATCTCGGCATTATTTTTTCTATTCTATAAAATTTTATTAATTATAGTTCAAGATCTTTACGTTCTATGCAAAAAATTTAAGCTAAAGCCATTATTATTTATGTCATTTCTTTCCTGGAATATAAACAAAACGCGCTTATGATTATTGTTCTTTATAAAGAAGACAAGCATGTTGCCAGATAACGGAATGCGGTTCTTCTTTGTACATTTTAAGTATGTGGCAAACAAATATTTAAAATCTATAGAAGAAGAATCTGTAGAGTTTGCAACGTTTAATGTTTAATATATATTTCGAAGCTATTACTCGCTTTGATGATTGCGAAAGGAGATGCCAGGAACACAAGGAGGGGGGTTTTGTTTTCGGTAAATCAGGGAATTTTGAATGGTTTCGAAAATTATTACATGAATATATCTGGGAAAGATCATGTTGATTATTTATCATGAAGTGTTTAAAAATTTGTGGAATTTTGAAAGTGGATTCATATTTTAGCCGCAGATCTTGAGCTCATTTTGGTACAAAAAAAGAAAAGAATATTTTCTAAGTTGAACTCTTGATGAACGTAAAGGGAAAGGGAAAGAGTGATGAGAGCTACAGTTCCCTAAAGTTTTTCGACTCTTGAGAATGACAACAGATATATTAACGCGGATGCTGCAATCATATTTAAGGAGCAAAAGAAATTTAAGGGCTAAACGGCAACTCACTGTAAAAAATTTCTGCCCGTTGTTCCCCAAAATTTGTAGTACAGTTGAATGGTTTTGGTCTAACGAATAAAGAATAAAAGAAGAATATAAAAAACAAGGTTTTGCCGAATCTTTTATACCCCACCGGTTTTATGTTAAAAAAAATAGAAATAAAAACTAAATTTTAATAGGTGGGTGCGGGCAATTTCTTCTAACACTGCTATGGGATACTGTGGAAATGTAAATTTTGTAGTCTAGAAGTAGTGAGCAGAAAGCAGAGGTGTTTTCAGCTTGTTTTATAGAGCAGACGTGCCGAAATACTTTCATTTTTGGGACCCGAAAGATGATTAGCGTAAAGATTACACAGACAGATGGACAGACCCTCGGACGGATAAGTCTAGGTGGATTCCCAAATTTACACTGATCAAGAACATGTTTGTTTTATGAGCTTTCCGAAACTTCTTTCTTAAAGGTACAAACGTTTTTAGAAAAAAAGATTTGATTCAAATACTTTATTATATCAAGCCTGCTAGATACTAGACTATAACTAGCTTGATAAATTTGGAAATTTTTATAGATCTTTCCACTATTTTTATAGATATCTCTGCTATGTTTATAGATCTCTCTGGTATTTTTATAGACCTCTCTGTTTCTGAGCAATAAACGAAAAAAAAAAAATTTTTTTTTTTCTTAAAAGTAGAGGTGTTCTCACTTTACCGTGTACCGTGTACTTCGACCGATTTGATCCATGTTTAATACCAAACTACGTGCATGAACTTCCAATGTTTTTGTCAAACTTGAAGCAGATATCTTAATTTTTGCGGCCAGTAGGATATTTATCATAGTCAGACGGACGGACAAATGGACATGTTTGAATCGATATTAAATTTAATGCTGATCAAAAATATATTATACTTTGTGCCTAGTCTCTGAAACATCCTTTTGAATGTTGCAAACAAAATGACTCATTAGCATTTTTACATATCATGGCTTCAAGTTCAAATTCAAAATATTGATCATTATTCTCGGGGGGTCTCTCTGTTCAATTCTGCTGTAAGTTAAAATCTATAGGTTTTTAGTTTTCTCTCTAGTGTTACAAAATTTTTAAAAATTCTCTTCATATATAAATTCTTTATCATCATAAATTGTTTTTTCTTTTTGTATTAAACATAACAAATCAAAATTGTCTAGAAAAATGTAAAATGCTGATGAATTAATATTTGTATCAACAACAAAAAAGGAAATGAATTCAATACAAATAACTCCAAGCCATGTAAAATGAAAACCATAGAGAATTGACAAAAAGTAAATACCACCACAACAACAACAACAATAACATTTATATAATATTAATGCCCTTGTCAGTACTTCGTATATTGTAATGTGATGGAAGGAGGAGGGTAGGGGGGGCACAAGAAAAACAAATAAAACGATAAACGAGATGGAGACGCAAAAGCATTTTAGCAGACGCTCTATATATTTAGTTTAAAACGAAATTTTATACACTCTTCCTATTAAGATCTAATGACAATATCTATATAAAAAGATCTAGAAAAGATCTATATAAATATACTTTGCTGATGAAATCAAAATTAAAACGCATCATTTACTTTTTTTTAAAAGTGAAGTGAAGTCAAAAATTTTTGTGTTTTAATACGTTGTACGGAATGACAGAAAAACAAAGACGTCAATCATTGTAATAGTAATTCGGAAGTCTAGGGATCATAGCGGCTGCATGAAGTATAATTTCTTATTTTCTAAACACTTTTGAGAGCTATCTGCTCTCCTCAAGTTCAAGATTAGAAATCACGGCTACTCTTAGAAGTATAACTTCTTATTTTCTAAACAGTTTTGAAAACTATGTACTCTTCTATATAAACATTTCTTAAATTCAAGTCTGGAGATCATAGCGACTGCTGGAGAAGTATAGCTTCTTATTTCTAATCAGTGTTGAGAGTTATCTACTTTTCTCAAGTTCAAGGTTAGAGATCACAGCGATTGTTTGAAGTATAACCTCTTATTTCTAATCAGTTTAGAGGCCTATCAATTTTTCCATATAAATATTTATTAAATTGAAGGCTAGAGATCGCATCGACTGCCAGAAAGTATAGCTTCTTATTTTTAAACAGCCTCGAGAGCCATTTACCCGTCTCGCATTCAAGGTTGGAGATCACAGCGACTATTACAAGTATAACTTCTTATTTCTAAACAGTTTTGAGGCCTATCTACTCCTTTCCATATAAAGATTTTTCAAGTTCAAATTCAAAACAACCTTAACCGATAAAGACTTTGAAGTTTGGCCGTTGTCCTCCGGGAAGACTTACAAATAATTATGAACTTTTACGACTCTGAGAATAACTTATAAAAAGGGAATCAGTTTCTTTTTTGGATTTATCCCATGAACATGTCCATAAACATTGCGATTACTATGTGAATTAGAAGAGCAATCTTCCTATGACGTAACGATTTCAATTTCTTTTTTTTTACGAGCAGTTACTCGGGAAATGTTTCTTATGCAAGTGTAAATACGGTGAATATGGAAAGGTAGAGAGACATAAGATGGAAGAGGGAAAGGGGAATCTTAAAACACATATGGGAAGAAAACTGTCAATCGGTAAATTGTATACCGTTACCGATTGAACATTCACTATAGCTGCGGTCAGACGTCAAGCTTGATTAAAGCATGATCTGACGCATTGCAAATTGAACCCTAGAATGACGACGTGATAGTTGCGCTTCTTATCTACAAAATTGTGCGGCATTCAGATTAAGGCCGAAAGAAAATGAGAGAGAGAGGGAGAGAGAGAGAGAGAGAGAAAGAGAAAGAGAGATAGAAAGAGAAAGAGAGATAGATAGAGAGAGACAGATATAGAGAGAGACAGAGAGAGATAGAAAGAGACAGAGAGAGAAAGAGAGACGGAGAAAGAAAAATAGGAAGGGGGATAGAGAGAGAAAGAGATAGAAAGAGGGATAGAGAGAGAAAGAGATAGAAAGAGGGATAGAGAGAGAAAGAGATAGAGAGAGGGAGATAGAGAGAAAAAGAGAGCGAGAGCTCGAGCTCGAGCGCGAAACGATCTTTCCGATGTATAAGCACTCGTATCACTGACTAACTTTAATAGTCATGATGTCTCCAACTGATCCCATACTTAATGTTTACTCTTTTTTTTTCATTAGCACTGTGTATAGATAACTAAATATACAACAAAAATATCGCATTTTCAGTTTCGTTTTTTGCTCATTTTTTTTTTTTGTTTATGAAGCCGATGCATATGTATGCGTACAATGGATGTAGACAAACTTTTGCTTACTTACATACGTACACATACATATATATATAGTTTTAAAAAGTTTTGTTATGACTTGTGTGTTTTTTTCTTTTCTCTTTTCTTAATGTTCGTCATTCGTTTGCTCGCTCGCTCGTTCTTTCTTTCGCTCGTTCGTTTGTTCGTTCGTTCATTCTCTCTTACATTTGCGCTGTTTTGTACTGTTTATGTACAATTATTATTGTTATGATTGTTATTGTTTGTGTTGTTGCGCTGCTCTTTTGAGACATTTTAAATACTAATTAAAATGTTATGCGGTTAAACAAGTTTATCACCTAATTACTTGTGCTATAATTTGTTTAAATACAAATTTGTTTTTTTTATTTTTTTGTTGTTCTTTTTTTTATTTTTTTTTTCTTTCCTTTTATTGAGTATAACGTTATGATGTAACACTAACTGATTTCCTAAACAAAGAAACAAAGCGTGTTTGTGGAAAGCTTTTTATATAAATATACGCGCGTTTTACTTTTTTTTTTACTTTTATTTTGAGATTTAAGATTTAAGATATTAAACATTTTAAAAATAAAATCTTAAATGGTTTAAGGGATATGAGAGAGACCTTTCATACGTAAAACTTTATTTTTTATTCATTTCATTTCATATTATTCATGTACAGCGTGAATAATTAATTCATTTAAATTACGCTCACAATATATACGTTTTTATAAAAGTGTTTACTCATAGAGTGTAAGACAAACGTTCCAAAGTTCTTTATTGATTGTTGTGCACACGTTTGGTGTGGCTTATCAGTTATAAAACATTTTGTATAAAAGTTATTTTTTTGCAAATTCATTGACAATAAATTTCATCGAGATCGATTAATAAAAATAGTTGTTGTCGTTCAAAAATCTCGTAATCTTCTAATAAAATCACTTAATAATTTAGAATTTATTTATATTTATCTTCGCTACGTTCTCACTTAAATTTAATATAAATTTTGAGGCAAATTTTCCAATCCTTTCGAAGTTTCTTGAAACTAAAAATTTCCTGAAGATTTTTAAAATAAGTACACGTTTCTAGTTACAAGAATTGCACTTTTTTTTTTTAAAAACATAGGAAAAGATGAGAATCGAAGAAAGCTACATCAAAATAATACAATGGATATTACAACGTTCGCTTCGCAGCTTGACTTCTACAATTTTATTGTTGCAAGTATAGCGCTGCGAAGCGAGACATTGCCTCAATGCAAACGTAAAGAAATTTTCTTATATACCCACCACCCAACGTAGGATATTTTCAAGAGAAAAAAGTTTGTTTTTTTTCTGCTTTTTACCCATAAACTATTTTAGATATATCCATAAAAATTTCCAAGTTTATTAACCTAACCACTTTGTAGCATCTGTATGTATAGTATCTGAGCTTTATGGAGAGTATCGATCAAGTCCAACCGTTGTAATAGTGTATTGAAATTATATATTTTTGTCAAAACATTGGTAACACTAAAAAGAAAAATAAAATTCCTAACTTACTTAGGCGCATCGGTCCACCTGTCCGTCTGTACGTCCGTCGGTCTGTCTGCGACTTATCTGGATAATGTCTGCGGTAAATATTTTCCCAGTCGCAAAAATTACGATGCCTGGATCAAATTTGACAGAAAAACAATGAAAATTCTTACAAATATGCTGAAAATGGAAATGAGTCTATAATCGGTCGTAGGATACGCTTACAGTATAATAAAAGCTGAAACGAAAGCTACTTTCCGGTTGTTTTTCTCACTACTCATAGACAATACATACATACATACATACATACATACATACATACATACATACATACATACATACATACATACATACATACATACATACACACACACACACATACACACACACACACACACACATACATGCATACATGCATACATACATACATACATACATACATACATACATACATACATACATACATACATACATAGAAAAATGTCTGCCACGCCTACCCAACTTTATAAAGTAACGAAATTATTATTATTTTTTTTATATATATACAGATAAAGTTGATGGATATAAATCGATCTCGAATATAATTCTCTTACCTGGTATCAATAAAGTAAAATTTTTTTTCTCCATTTTTGTACTCAAGTCATCTAAAAGATTCCTTTGTCGGTTTTGCTGTAATCTATTAACGAAATTAGAATTAAGTTTAAAAATAGAATAACGAGTTAAAGTATTACAAAGTATATCGCCTTATTGTTCGTAGTTAAGATAAAGATAAAAAAAATCGAAAATTATTTTAAAAAAAAAAACAACAATACGTTCCTGTGTATGTATATAGCTTCTCAGATACTTTTACGCCTCATTGCAGTCATTAATTGAATTCTTTGTTTACAACAATTGCACAAATGTCTACAACTGTTAACATTGTAAGCTCAATTTGCAAAAATTAACTGACGTTATACTAGAAAATGTTACACATCTGGAAATTAGAACACTTTTCTCAAAACAAATAAAAAAATAAAATAAAAAAAAAAATAAAAAAAAAATAAAAAAAAAATAAAAAAAAAATAAACAAAAAATAAACAAAAAAAAATAAATTGAAGTCAAGAAAAAATTTTCAATTCAAGTCCAATTTTTTCCCAGAGCTTACTATATAAATATGTCACATAAAGTGCGTCATATGTAAGGTGGGTAAAGTACGAAGTACAGATTTGAGAAACAGATGAATAAACACCACGTGTTTAGGATGTATATTTCGGAAATTATTATTATTATTATTTTTTTTTTGTTTAAAGACTTGTCGACACTAGCCAGGTGTGTATAGTATCAAGTTATATTGTAAAAGTAAGAAAAATTTTTTCTAACAACGCGTATATGTGTCGAGTATTGTGATAAATAAAAAGCATTCGCCGACAACGTTTTTCATTTGCTCGAACGATGCAAAAGAGGAGACGTATTGAGGACAAAAAGTGGATTTACTTTAAGTATCCCAAGTGAGAAAATTTACTGATGCCATCCATATCAATCGTAAGACTAGGATTGCTTTGCCAGGAAGACAATTTTGTGTATTTTTGATGGGATCAAAAAGGGATTCATCATCATTATGAGCTATTAAAGCCTTCTGGAACGATTAATACCAAACTTTATCAATAATAATTAATTGATTTGAACCTTTTGATACTTAGGAAAATGGTTGAAATATCATAAAAGATCAATCATGATCATTTTTTTTTCCTGACATCTGTCCATTTATCCATACGACAGAACCGGTTCATGACAGGTTGAAAGCACTCAATTGGAAAAAGCTAACACAAGCAGTTTAGTTACGAGAAGACACGAGTGCTCCCAATTAACACTTGTTTGCATCGATGAGTTACATACTTGCTTAGCAGCGCTTTTATTCGCACGGAAATGTATAAAAATAGATGAATAACTGATTTGCCTTCAAAGACTCTTTTTTTTTTTTTGCATGTCATTTACAAAAATTCCCAGACAAGTGGGAAAAATGTATAGCTACTAACGATTAGCAATATGCTCTCAATAACGTCTCTCTTTTTTTTTTTTATCGTTTTCATATAATAAATGATTCTTTTTTATTTAATTACATTCCTGGTATATTGTACGTATTTCTAATAATTTTTTATAATATTCCTTAGTACACATCATCGGCAATGTTATACAATCAAGTACAGAAACGAAATAAGAAAATACTACGAAATGGTAAACGACATTTAATTGCTAGATTATCTCCTCCTCCTCTTCATAGTATTGTAAAGGTTATATATCGAGTATAATATAAATTGAAAATTATATTTTGAAAATTGATTAAGGGTTTGTGGACATTATCGGCCAACGATTTTATTTGTTATATTCAAACACTTCAAACTCTAAAATGAAAACTCTGCAATTTCGGGAATTCGATTTAAACACAAAGGAGGGGAGAATGGATGAGAATATTATATCAATATTTTTATTTATTTATTTATTTGTTCAGCTGCATATTAAGTTTTCAAACGATACTTGACTACAACTTCTTAGAAATTAATTGTTAAATAATATATAATTAAGATTAGCATTAAAGAACTTATTCAATTTCATTTCAATTTCAATTTTTGAATTCAGCTAACGTAGGCTCGTTAGAAGTATATAAGTGTTTAGAAATATATGGATCATTGGACTGTTTTGATCATCTTTTGGCAAAACCAAGGAGGATGCCAGCCTTATTTGCAGAAGCATTAAAGTGAAGGTTAGACCCTTAAAGTTTAAAATCAAACAGGATTCGAAAATCTCTATAATTTGAAAAATTTTCGAGTATATACTCCTTAATATGATAGTATGTAGGAGGTTTGAATTCTGCCCAGGAAAGTGAAAATTTCTTAGATTCTTTTTTTTTTTTTTTTTTTTTTTTTTTTAAATTTAAAGACATGCTATTAGTCATAGACCAACAGTTCCAATTTTCTAGATCACCTTGAAGTAAATACTTTTGATCTGAAAGATAACAAAGATTTTTCCGTTAGCAAACATTAACATTTGAAAATATCGTATGCTCAAGGGCAGATAATTATTAAAAATGGAGAGAGCACTTAGGTCGGACTAAAATAACGATTTCGCTAATTTTCTTATGTAGTTTGATTTAAGTGGTATAGAAAAAAAATTCGAGATTAGGTTTCTTTGTTGAAGCAAAAGTTTGTTGATTATATCAATACTTGATTGCAAAGAGAGGTGATTAAATCAATTCCGCTAACCAAGACTATAGCAACGGGTTCAAAAAATAAGGGAAATTTTTTTTGCGATTGAAATACGATAACATACTTCCTTTCTTCCTTCCTTTTTTTGTTAAGTTGTTATGATTGGCATTAACATTTGATAGAAGTGTGATATCATCCGGTTTGTTAGTTTATAAATTAGAGCCTCTTTTATTGCTATCAGAAATTATTGTCACCGAATATATGAATAATTTAAATGAACAAATTTTTTTGTCACGAAAAATTTGTATTAAACTGCAAATGTACTGAAAGTGTGGATGCATTAAAAATGTTAAGAAAATCGCAATCGAAGTTGTAGATTTTGTTACAAAGATTTTTCAAACCTGACAGAAAAGCTCAAGAAGACAGACCACGGCCGAACATATCATTATTGACGATATCAACAAAATCAAGCATTATATTATACTCAGCTCAGCAATCGTCTATTATTTAAATGAGACCTTATTTATACGGTTGAGATATCGACGACAGCAGTTTGACAAAATCATTTGCATTTGTCAGGTTATCAATCAATCTTGTCTCAGTCAAACTTTTTTTAGAATCAATGTGGACCACGTCTGCTCTTCTTAAGAGATGCTTTGTATCGATTATGGAAACCGAGGAAAACACTTTAGATCAGTTAAAAAGTTTGAAAACTTATTTTTTTTTCTTTCTTTCGTATGTTGTCTTTAAACGTTCAAAGAGTTCCTTATATATTTTCTAGGAATTCAACGTACTTAGCGTTAAGCTTTTCGTAAAAAATATGATTTATGATCAAATTATTTCTAGTTTTTTAACATGAATGAACATTTTAAAGCGTAGTATCGTAACTGTTCGTCAATAAAAATTAAACTAAAATCATTTTATAAGCGAACACAAACAATTATTCACTTGAAATGTGCTTCCGATTAGTTCTTTCCCCATGATTAAAGAAAGTGTTTTCATGATAATCGTTTTGAATCGCTGCTGGCAGCTTTGAAGGTTTACTTATCTTGTGCACTAATAAACATAAATAATATGGAATTGTTATGACTGCTGTACTACCTTAACAAAAAAAATAAATAAATAAAAAGGTTTATAAACGGGAATGTTTTTAAAATAAAAATTCCCTTTATTTTTGGAACATAAATTTTAATACTTTGTTTCATTAGAGGTTTCGCATGTTTTTACAAAGATTTTACAGATCTGATATCCATTATCCAATCGATACAGAAGAATGCATGGCTGAATGAATGAAACTAAAGTATTAAAATAAAAAATAAAAAATAAAATAAAAATAAAATAAAAATAAAATAAAAATAAAATAAAAATAAAATAAAAATAAAATAAAAATAAAATAAAAATAAAATAAAAACAAAATAAAAACAAAATAAAAATAAAATAAAAATAAAAATAAAATAAAATAAAAATAAAATAAAAATAAAATAAAAATAAAATAAAAATAAAATAAAAATAAAATAAAAATAAAATTAAATTAAAATAAAAAAAATAAAATTAAAAAAAAAATAAGAAAAAAACAAAATAAAAATAAAAATCAAAATCAAAATCAAAATCAAAATCAAAATCAAAATCAAAATCAAAATCAAAATAAAATAAAAATAAAATAAAAATAAAATAAAAATAAAAATAAAATAAAAATAAAATAAAATAAAATAAAATAAAATAAAATAAATATAAAATAAATATAAAATAAATATAAAATAGAAATAAAATAAAAATAAAATAAAAATAAAATAAAAATAAAATAAAAATAAAATAAAAATAAAATAAAAATAAAATTAAAAAAATAAAATTAAAAAAAAAATAAGAAAAAAACAAAATAAAAATAAAAATAAAAAAATAAAATTAAAATAAAAGTAAGATAAAAATAAAAAAAACGAAAAAAATAAAATTAAAATTAAAATAAAAATAAAATAAAAATAAAAAAAACGAAAAAAATAAAACAAATAAAAAAACATAAAAAAACTTGAGGCGTATTTTGGTTTTACATTGTGAGGCAAATTTTGTATATCCGCCATTTCATACATAAAAAATCCGAAAAACTTTTTAATTTTGGTTTCGTTAGTTTTCCAATCCTTCACCATTGATTGTATTCCATGAAACTATTTATACAGCATCTTACGCTAAATAATAAGTCCTTCTGATAGATACTCACTCTATACTAAGGGTACGAACCATACGTTGCGCTTACCTATGAGAATAAAAATTTGACAAACCTAACTTGACGTCTGGGATTGTTATGTGAAACGGTGGAATTTAAAAAAAAAAATTTTTTTTATTAATGACGAATAGGTAGCAGGTCCTTTGCAATATAAGTGCAGAGTAATTAATGATATCGATATCTTTTAAAGGAAAGATTGTTTTTTGTTTTTTTAAGTGTTATCCTACCCTGAAGGCAACAGTAGATAAATTTTTAAAGAGAAAAATTTTGATTTGTTTGGCCACAAATGTGATGTTATCTATGAAATCATAGCAAAGCAACCGGCTTGACATACCATTCCTTCTCTGTGCTGGTGGGCTTTGTGATAAGGAAATACTTGGCTTTCTTTTTAAATGTTTTAAATGAATTTTTCAAAGTACACACATACACACACACACGCACACACGCACGCACACACTCCATGTATTCATTCCATATAGTTATTATGTGGTAACTGATTTGCAATTTTGTTTATGCATTTAATGGTTGGACGTTATTTAAAGGAAAGATATATAAGAGAAAAATTACTATGAAATGTGACTGACCCTTGTTAGGAGGAACCTCTTTTACGTAATTAATTGATGTGTGTTGTCCGTTTTAAAAATGACTGCATTTCTTTTAATAATTACTGTGTCTGCAAATGAGTTAATGATATTTTTACAGGGATTGAATTATTGGAAAACTGATATTTAATATTCAATTGCATATTGTCCTGATTCTACGAAGAGCGACGACGACTGTTCAAAGTAATTTTTAATTTTATGCTGAAAATAAGCAGATTATATAATACGTACATACACATACATACATACATACATACATACATACATACATACATACATACATACATACATACATACATACATGCATACATACATACATACATACATGCATACATACATACATACATACATACATACATACATACATACATACATACATACATACATACATACATACATACATACAATCATTATAATTCATTATAGTAACGTGAGGTATTGTACATCAGATATTATTGTAATTACTCCATAATAAATTAATTATAAGGATCGTACGTTAAGGGAATTTATTATAAAAGAACGCGAGATATTAACCATTGTAAGAGACGCTGTAAAGTTTTCATTATTATTTGTTGCAGTACATACCACCACAGTATTGATATTCAAGCTGTATGATGAATCCACGATAATGATACTCAACTCGTAAAAGCTTTGTTTCAAAACTTTTTCTCTTATTACTCTCTTTAGATTCAATTCATTTCAATAATTAATTAATCTAATTACGAGGCTTTCAATTAATAAAAATAAAAAATGATAATTTCTCCCTAATGAAGTTTTAGTGCTTTTAATTCAGAGATTTAATCCTTTTGTACCCGAAATTTTCTTCATTCATATTATCATCATTTCTATTCGAAGCAATTTCAGTGAAAAGATGATATTTATATATGATGTGGGCATTTTTAATCTTGGTTTTTCTATACAAGTATCACATAAATATTGTATCTGCCATCTTTCGCCCAGAATTTTTTCTATTAGAACACACTACGATGTTTGTTTTTGTTCTTAGATTATGAACTGGATATTATTCGCGTTGTCTTCTTAGAGGAGTCTTCGAGTTTTAAGACAAATTTTAAATGGCTCCGCTACAGAGTCCACGAGTGCAGAGGATTAGAGTTCTTGATGTTTCAGAGTGCTCTTTTGGAGCTGTTAAGGGGAAATAAGAAGGCCTTTCTCTATACGGTATGTGACAATCGATGAAGCATGGATGCATGACTATAGTCAAAACGGCAATCAACTGAGTGGACAGTAACTGACGAAAGCCCATTAAGGTGATTGAATAAAGCAAAAGTTGGTTGGGAATGTAACAGTGTTCGTATTTTGGGAGGCACTTGTTATAATCGACTATCTTAAGAAGGGACAAACGATCACTTAATTTATAACAGTATATAGCATTATACAATAGTGTTAAGTGACTACATCAGCAAAGACGGATTTATTAGTACACTCCAAGGTCAAATTGGTAGTCAGGCGGGGGGAAAGTAACCAGCGAAAGTGGTCCAAAGAGGCCAAAAACGCAAATGTGGGCTGGCAAGGTTATGATGGCCATATTGTGTGATAAGCACAGTACAATATTCAATATAGGGTCACAGACGATTAATAGTATACAACATTATAGTAGTATGTAGTAGTATATAGTAGTATATAGCAGTATATAATAGTATATAGCAGTATATAATAACAAAAAATTCATGGTGTCAGAAGTCGCCTATAAAAATGGCAAAATGAAAAAATATAGTGATCCTATGTACTTATTGAGCGATGTGTCTTCTGAAGTGAATATGTCTACAAATTTTACTTATATACATTTATACCTAACTTTAGAGAGCCAAGAGATTAGGCTACAATTTCCAAATGTCTGTTAATTTGATCCAGGATGTCTGTTCGTAGTGCCTATAGAAAAGACCGAAATTTTATGGAAAAAATTTGTCTCAAGTTTTTAGTTTTCAAGCTTTAGATTTTCCCCATGCAAAGTATCTATTAAACTAAACTAAACTAAAACATTTTTTTTCGGAAATCTACAGTAGTTTTTTCCACTACAGTTCGCATTAAACACAAATTGTTGCTTACGTTGAAATATCATTTTTCCTTTTTTTTTTTTTTTTTTTTTCTAAATTCGGGCTACTGCGTTATTGATTCGTCAACGGTGAAGAAAGCAAAGAGTTGTATCCATTGAATACATTGCCAATTAGCACTTGTTTACACTTTCACATAGAAACTCTATGCCAGAAAAAGAGTTCGAGTTAACGAATAGGATTTAAAAAACTCTTAAGTTGAAAATTTTTTATTTAGTTAATTAGTTATTTATTTATTTAGTTATTGAGTCATTTAGTTATTTAGTTTTTTGTTTATTTAGTTATCTAATTATTTAGTTATATAGTTATTTAGTGATTTAGTTATTTAGGTATTTAGTTGTTTAGTTATTAAATTATTATTATTTTAGTTATTTCTTTAGTTATTTATTTATTTAGTTTTTTAGTTAGTCATTTAGTTGTTTTGTTACTTAGTTAATTAGTTATTTATTTATTTAGTTACTTAGTTTAGTTATTAAGTTTAGTTATTTAGTTTAGTTATTTAGTTACTTAGTTATTTAGTGATTTAGTTATTTAGTGATTTAGTTATTAAGTTTTTTATTTATTTAGTTATTTAGTTATGTAGATAGTTAGTTATTTAGTTACTTAGTTATTTAGTTACTTATTTATTTATTTATTTATTTATTTATTTAGCTACTTAGTTTAGTTACTTAGTTATTTAGTTTGAACAAATTTATAAACAGCAAACTATTCTCTTGATATTATGGACATAATTATGTCTGTCCCTTATATGTTGTTTTGTACAGAAGATGTAATAAATTTACAAAACTTTGTTGTGACCTGTTTATTCAAAAAGAATGCAAAAATATATGAAAAATTTTAATGCATAATGAATGTATGATGTTTGTATACGTGCATGCGTTATGAATTCATATAAAGTAATTGCAACCAAGACAACTCAATTTTGTGATATCATTTATTTGTCTATTTTATAATTCCCTTCAGTGCATATTTATTAATGAAAGCATCGCCTTCCATTAACGTTATTATGTTCCATACAAAATATCAAAGAAACAGTCAGACGAGCAACATGTTGCTTACGTACGTAGGTGCATAGTATCACAGAAGCGACACATATTGCATTGAAAAATCGATTATATAGAATCCAGTTACAGGTTAATTTCTTGACATAAGTGCTCTGTTGCTTTTATTCTATATTATGAAATTAGTTATTATTACGTTATCAATAAGAAGGAGAAGAATTGTTGTTTGATGGTTCTTGAAATGAATACAATAAAATGTAATAGTAAACCTTATGAATTGACATTTCTTTCACAATCTTTTTTCATATCACTCACATAAGTATGTCTCTGATTAGATATTTTACTATTTACATATACATGTATATAAAGAAAGGTCACATTATGTATTATATTTGATTAGATTCGGACTATTCCTATATACATATTAGCTCAATGCTATTAGCCTGTTCTGGACGAGTTTGGCCTGTACAGCTTCGTTATATTGAAAAAATGATTCTACAATCTCTTTTCGAATTTAGCTATCATGCAATGTGGATGGCTACTTCTTCATCCTTTAAAGGACTACATAAAGCTTACTCTTTAAATGGGATTCAAATGCTTTCTTTTACTAGTTTTTTTTTTGGTCATCCGTCACGTTTTCTTTGAATTAATGTATCGCTTCTCACGATTTGCGTTATTTAGGATATATAACTCCATCTATTGAAAAGTTCCAAAAATATGATGTTCTTTGCACAATGCTGAGATGATTTGTAGTGCGTTGTAAAACGTTTTCCCTTGGAAATAGGGAAAAAAACATTATTTCCGTACTTAATACAATGAAAGAGTATATTTTACTAGAAAAAATCATAATCGTATGCCAAAATATTATTTAGAATTAAAGCAAGTGTAATGCACATGTCTGCTTAAGACAATTATATGATCTGACACCTACGCAAAATAACAATTATTGTAGAAAAATACAACCTATGGTACGATGCACAATATAATTTATAATTTGACGAGAAAGATAATATTGTATTTGTATTGCGAAACACATAATGGAGAGAAGAGCAAGTGATCATCGTACGAGGTCGACTATTAAATACCTAATATCAATTTTAATATAATTTTTTATATATCTTTCCCATAAACCCTGCGAAAAATTATTTTCTACTCTCTTTCTCTCCCTACTTTCTCTTCCTCTCGCGCTGCTCTCCCTTTTTTCTATCTTTACTCTCTCCCTTTTCTCTATCTCTTCTCTCTCTCTCTCTCTCTCTCTCTCTCTCTCTCTCTCTCTCTCTCTCTCATATTTCTGTCTTTCTCTTTCTCTCATATCCCTTTCTCTCTCTCTCTCAAAAAAAACTTTTTCTCTCTCTCAAACAAAACTTTTTCTCTCTCTTTCTCTACTCCCTCTCTCCGTTTCTCTACTCTCTCTCTCCGTTTCTCTACTCTCTCTCTCTCTCTTTCTCTACTATCTCCCTCTCTAGTCTCCCTCTTTCTTTCTGTACTATCTCCCTCTCTAATCTCTCTCTCTCTCTTTCCCTACTATGTCTCTCTCCCTCTTTCCCTAGTATGTCTCCCTTCCTCTTTCGGTACTATGTCTCTCTCCCTTTTTCTCTACTCTCTCTATCTCCCTTTTTCTCTGCTCTATCTCTGTCTCTCTCTCTCTACTATATATATATATATATATATATCTCTTTACTCTCTCCACTTTCTCTCTCTGCTCTCTCCACTCTCTCTCTCTCTTTACTCTTTACTCTCTCCACACACTCTCTCTCTTTACTCTTTACTCTCTCCACTCTCTCTCTCTTTTTCTCTCTCCACTCTCTCTCTCTCTTTTTTTCTCTCCACTCTCTCTTTTTCTCTCTCCACTCTCTCTCTCTCTTTTTCTCTCTGCACTCTCTCTCTCTTTTTCTCTCTCCACTCTCTCTCTTTTTCTCTCTCCACTCTCTCTCTTTACTCTCTCTCTCTCTCTCTCTCTCCACTCTCTCTCTCTCTCTCTCTCCACTCTCTCCTTTCTACGTTACTATTTCTCTCTATCTATCTATCTATCTTTCTCTCTCGATACTCTCTCGCTGCTCGTCCTCTCTCTGCCTTTCCCTGCCTCTCCCCTCTATCTCTGTCTCACTACTCTCTCTCCCTCCATCCTGTCTAATCAATCCCTCTCTTTTTCCTCACTCTTTCTGTCTCTAGTATTCCCCACTTTCTTTCTCTGCCTTTTTAAAGGATTTCCTTGCATTAGAACCCTTGGCAAGGTAGTCGAAAGGTAGATCTATTCAGTTCAAAATTACCATAATAAATTTATATGTCAAATGAAAACTCTGAGCTAATTATATAATTATTATAAAATAAATTAATAATCAAACCTTATTCGGTCGTAGGAAGGATTATTTTTTATAAGATCTTTTTTTATTGTACAAGTAATCGAAGAAGTGATGCCGTTCGAACGAAATTTTTTCACTTCATAATTAAAAATGTTTTTCATAAAAATATTAAAAATAGAAATTTTTTCGTTTTTCCCCATTTATATAAAATGGGACGCTACTTACGGTACGGTGATCCGATTTTATCAAGTTTTCATAGCGGCTCTGTTTAAACTAAAACATGCCAGCGTTATGAACAGACATTTTTAAATCGATTAAATCGATTCATGTTCTGAATTGTTGGGCATAATAAAAAGAGAGAAAACATTTAAAATCCTTGAATAAATTCGTAACTTAATATATTGTACTGAGAATATTTTTCATAATTATGTAAATGTTCGAGGCAAAAATGATGATTGATAAATGATTGATGGTTGAGAAACGTTTGTAATTATAAAATATTTAATGGAGTACCAGAGAGAAAAATATTTGTATCACGGAAAAATTTTTCAACGGAAGCCTTTATATGACAACAAGATGTAACTTCTGATATTTTATGAATAAATAGTTCATCTTCTTAATGTAAGATATCCGGTAGTTGACCTTGCCCGACTATATTTATTGAATTGCTTTAGATTGAGTACTTTTTTGATCGCAAATTACTGATAACAATACTTTTGAAATTGATTTATTTTTAAAATTTTTTTTTTTTCTAGTCTTTTTAACATATGTATGATGTGGGGTGGTGTGTGTGCTATTTGGGGGACAATTTAGACTCATTTTCAAAATTGATTAGTCAATATAAAAGAAAATATACGTGACAAATTTCAATTTTCTATTTCAATGCTCATATAGCAATCTAAAGAAGTAAAAAAATGAAACGTTTTTTAGGCAGACAAACAATTAAATCGATTTCAATAATATTTCTATTGAACAAGAATATTAAATATTCTTGCATATACTAAATATTAAATATTACAATTAAATATTCTTGCATCTCTCTACCAAAATTTTCCAAACAAAACAAAAAAACAAATTTACTTCCTCCGTCTTCTAATAAAATTTCCAGTAAAGTAAAGAAAAGAAATGAAACGAATAAAATCCGTCTTATTTATTCATATAAATAAATGCTTTCAAAACTAAAAAAAAATTCGTAGTTGAATAATAATCGATAACGAATAAAATCTGTCTTATTTACTCTACTCATAATAATAAATGCTTTAAACACTAAAAAAAATTCATAGTTGAATAATAATCGATAAATATTTTAAAAAAATTTTTGGTGTTTATTTTTATTAAATTAATATGAAAAGATTGATTTTCATTTCAATTATTCTATTCTATTATACTACAGTAAGAAATATTAAACGGACGATACACAAGAATTAAATAAATTTTTCATAAATATATTCTAGGAAAATAAATTTTCCAGATTTATTGTTTTCGATAAATGCTTTAATTTCTTATTTATCAAAAAATAGTTTTTATTACGGCTTAATGCTTTTATGAATTTTCAATATTTGCAATCGACTCTTTAAAGCAAAATTTTACCAACCTATTTATTGACATGATTCAACGCGCAATACATATAGGAAAAGGATAGTTGTTATGGAAACAGCACGTTTGTATGAATACGAATTAAAATTTTCTTTATGGAAAACGTAATAACTGAAATAAGAAGCTAACGTCAGGTGCTGCTGCGCATATTATTATTATTCTTGCAGCAGAAATTTTCAATGCATTTACTTTTTTTTTTTTTTTTTCTATATTCTCTCTCACATAACATCATGAACTTACTTTTTAATCATAATTTTAATGAGAGTGCTGTGCTTTTCTCTTTTAATGAATTGTGTGTAGCATTCATCCCAATTATAATAATTGATATTTAAATTTTAGTTAGAAAAGTAAAACAAAGAAAAAAAGTTAAACTAGTAACTACTTTTAAAGAGAAAAAAAAATAAAAAAATAAATCTTCATATTTATATCCATCTACCACACCGAAGTTGAAGTGTATATTTCATTTTATCACTTGGTTTGTAATTACCAAAAGGAAATTTCAGTCGGAGACCCTACAAAGTATATATATTCTTGATCAGCATTAAATTTAGAAATGATTTAAAGATGTCCGTTCGTCAGTCCGTCTGTTTGTCCGTCTCTTTAATTTCTGGTAAAGATTTTCCTGACCAGAGAAATGAAGATATCAGCTTCAAATTTGTCAGAAATTTTCCTGACCAGAGAAATGAAGATATCGGCTTCAAATTTGTCAGAAACATTGGAAGTGCTTTCTATGGAACCAAATCGATCACAAGCCACGCCTACAGTACAAGCTGAAAGCACGTCTGTTTTCTAATTGGTTTTCACCGTATTCCATGGCTAACTGCTTTCCTTCCACACAGGGTGGTATTAAAAATGGATGGAAAATCGGTCGAAAGATACACCCATAGTACGACGTAGACTAAGAAAACCTCTGCTTTTGGAAACAAAAAAAATAAATTCGAATTTTTTGCTCATTACTCATAAACACCATAGCAGATAGAATTATAAAAATATCCAAAAATGTTGCGTTAGCTATTTCGTATTCTATGTGCATGGAAATGGAAAGAATCCATTACGCCCCCGACTCGGTATAATAGAATATTGAAATTCAATTCTTTTTTATGAAAATGTTTGTAACATTAAGAAAGATGCTTCTGGCGTTACATAAAATGTATATATTTTTGATTAGTATGAACTTTGGAATCCATTTAGACGTATACGTTGGTATATCTGTCTATCGGTCTGGCTGCTTAACTATATAACGTCTGTGGCAAACACCTACCTAGCCACACAAAAATGAAGATATCGGGCTCAAATTTGCCAGAAACATTGGAACTTCTTTCTATGGGATCAAATTGATCACAGGCCACGCCTACAGTATAAGTTGAAAGCACGTTTGTTTTCTAACTGTTTTTCACGGTATACCATGGCTGGCTGTGTTTTACGGTATCTCATAAAAATTGAAAATATCTGCCACGTCCATCTATTAGAAATTAGTTTTCCTTCCTCTTTTTTTTAAGATTAAGGTGGTGGTGAGTATAAAAGATTCGGCACAACCCCGAATATAGTTTTCTTACTTGTTAATTTTATCGATATATATATCGCTTCGTTCTTTCTGACACCGACGTTCCTTGTCGTTGTCGATTTATACAATTCTTGCTCGCAATATTCATTCGTAGATGATTTAAAATTAAAATATGTTGACAACCAACATACAAAAATTATTTTTGTATTTTATGTTATGTTTGATATGAACTTAATGAATGTAATGAATATAAACCCCAATGCTTACGCTACGTATTTTACATTAACTCTCACATATTCCTTATGACATAATTTTTTTAACATTCATCTCTTCTTTTTTTTCTCTCTTTTTCATTCTGATTTTAATTTGAAAATTATGAAAATACATGAAAAATAAATAAATAAATAAATAAAAGAGTTCGTGTGTTATCAAAAGGAAAAAAAGAAAAAGCAACTGGAATTACATCTCGATAACTGGCATTTTGATATGATATGACATTTAAGTGACGAAAATTAAACGCATTTTATGCTACCATCATATCATCATATCATCATATCGTCTCAATCAAAACATTTTAAAATATAAAAAGCACTTTCACAACAGCAACATCAGTACTACTACTACTACTACTACTACTACTACTCACTCATTCATTCCCTCCCCCCGTACCGAGTCATCTGATTATCAACGCCGCCATAGCTATCTGATGTCATCAAGTTCTTCATACATCAAAAAAAATATATATATAAATACATATATAAATGACGCTAAAGAGAAGAAGATCTACGTAACTGTTGTTATACAATAATCGTTAAGGACCGACCTCATAATAATAATAATAAAGAAGATTTATCCATCCTCATCCTCATCATCATCATCATCATCTCTGAATCCATCCAAAATAAAACGATTATCGTACATATATAGTAGTAGAGAGAAACGAACGGAAAAATTTTGTTGTGTGAATTGTGTACAAAAGTAATCATTGATTTAGTGTAATTGGCACGCATTACGCAAACACACAAACCAACCACATAATAATAATGAGTGTGTGGAAACGTATTGCATGCAATCCAGAAGCTAAACAGTCTATGATACAATATTATGATGAGAAGGGCCTGGCCGATGTACGCGTATACTTAGCACCATGGATTGAGGAGCGTATTATGTAAGTATCGAAACATTTATGTGTGTGCGTATGTGTGTGTGTGTGTGTGTGTGTGTGCATAGTGTATAAAAACGATATCATAAATGTAGGTATGTATGTATGTATGTATGTATGTATGTATGTATGTATGTATGTATGTATGTATGTATGTATTCTTATGGTTGTATGTGGTTGTATTCTTGTGGTTGTATTCTTGTGGTTGTGTGGTTGTATGTATGTATGTATGTATGTATGTATGTGTATGAATATATATATATATATATATATATATATTTGTGCTTTTGTGAATCTGCATGTGTATATGTGTGTGTGTGTGTTTGTTTGTTTGTTTGTTTATTTGTATGAGTGATTTATGTGGTTTGAGTACAACATGAATGCATCAAATATTTTTCCTCATTCTATCCTCTTTGCCTCTGACGAAATTTTACTGCAACAATAACCTTAAAAAGCTAAAAGGAAAATGAAAACTTTTAATAACTAAAGTGCGCTGTGTTGTTGGTGTTCAATAATTATGTACTTTTTTAAATATTTTATTAGGAAGAATTTATGCTCTCTAACAAAGTGTATATGCGCGCACATTATTATTTTCATTTCTATTGAATCTTATATGTGATGTGAGTAAAAACAGTAATTTGTGCTTTAATTGAATTAATGGAGAAAGGAAACAAGCAGGCAAACAAAAAAAAAAAAAAAAACTCAAAACAATAGAAAAAAAGTCTTTCATTTGCATTTTTCCCAATAATCGCTATATATGTGTTCAAGAATCCAAAATCATTTCATGTACTACCCTTCCCCCCACGAACATATATGCGCTCGAATTAATTAAAATCTTTTGTTATTTCTATGTCATCTCTTACTTCTCTATAATTTTTACGCTTTTAATATGACTTTGTTTTTAAATCATTTCTGTACGACATAACTAATTGAATAGAAATTTCCAACTAATCCTTCTTAATATATACACCATTATGTAGTATATATAAATAATATCTGTGTCCTTCTGTCCGCGCAAAGAAAACCTTCAAATTAGTCTTGTATCTGTAAATTGTTGCGGATACAAGTCAATGTCGTATTATGTGCTCTAAGAACTTTTTCCACAATTAAATAAACATTTTTTTTTTCTTTTTTGCTTAGTTTCCTTGATGAGTAGAAGAAGAAGAAGAAGAAGAAGAAGTTTTTGCAACTGTCGCTACACTTTATTTACCTGTAAATTTTATGCTTAATATTCCCAAATGATTTTTAATTTTATAAATATGATAAAGAAAGTTGTTTCGAAACTTTTTTTTATTGGGAACAAACAAAAAGTTATTTTTCAAACATTTTCAGTCTGACACTAACACTTATATATAGTAGATGGTTAATATTTGTGGTAGAGGCTTGGCTTTTAAATTTGTGCGAACTTTAAAATTTTTTTTTTTTTTTTTTTTGTTAAAATCAAATTAAAATTTATTGAACCTTATTGGTTTCGAGGAGAAGAAGGGGGACTCACTGGCTCTTTAAGTTCTATGAGAAAATTTGAATTTTTCATTATAATTAGTTAAAATTCTTTAAAACTTCAGAGAATTGTATTCTAGACATTAGGTTATCAAAACCTATTTCGGATTTAGACAAAATTGTTTTTTTAAAATCTTAATCAAATCTCATTGCGGTAAAATTTTCCACAATCAAAACACTAAAATAACTGAATCAACGAGCCGATAGCCAGCCTATGTTGCTAGTCTTCTCTAAGAATTACATTCATTAGCCTAGAATATAATAATAATAATAATAAATCTATTGAATTCTAGACATTGGGTTCTCAAAATCTATTGAGGTTTAGACCAAACTTGTTTATTTACTTAAAACTATTTTCCAAAGTCTTGGGGCGGATTTACAATTAAACCTGTAACATCTTTTTATCGAAATTATATGATTATCAAGCTTTGAAGTAACGCTAGTAGTTTCTTGAGTTTTTTTTTATACGATTGTTTTCAAATTTGTTTTGCTGTCCCAAAATTAAGTAAAAAAAAAAAAAAATTTTTCGATGGAATAAAATTTGATTAAATTAGAGCACGATTTTTGGGTAAAAAAAAGAGATCAAGAATATCGAAATAATAATAATCGGAGAAAAAATAATCGGAAAAAAATTATCGAAAAAAAAAATTTGTTTTATCTTAAAACGTTGCGGACAAATGATGAAATATCTCGTCTTTCTTACTTCGTCGTTAGAGACTTCTGGCGAGATATCTTATTCTTCATATCGGCTCATTAGAGATCTTTAGCAATATATCGCACAGTTGTTACGTGTGATAGTGAAGGACAATTTTGGAAAAATATTAAAAATTCCTATATTTTTGAAGTGATTATGAAAAATAAATACATCTCACGTCACAATGATTTTTAACTACTAAATAAATCATCACTAATTTCAAAATATTTAAAGCAAAAAAATAAACGGCCACTGGGTACAATTAACAATAAAATGTCCAGTCTATAATGTATTAAGACTTTTATCATATCAATTTGTAAGAATTGAGAACAATAAAAATTCTTTCACATTTTGATAAAACAAATTTAGAAAACTTATCCTTCTTGTATTGAATACAAACTGATATTGACCCCCTAATGGCCGATTGTACAATGGGAGATTTAATTAAACCAGCGACTAAACTTACGTTTATTTCTTCTTTGTTTTCATAATGCTTAACAAAGAGAGAATGATTAGATTTAAAGAATTTGCGTCTGGCAACACCTTTAAAAACATATGATTTCAGAGGCTCTCATTGAGTAAATCGAAGTTTATAAGAAATATATTCATTTATTATAAAGTTTTGTGTTGAATTCTCTCAAAAATTCTCTATTTAGTCTAATGGAAAGCGGCTCAATGAAAGCGAAGCCCAATTATATGCAAAATTGCTTATATAATAATTGGTTAATTTGATTATTTCATTTTATAGGTCAGACCGAAATACCGGATCGACTGAAATATACGAACGTGTCGCTCATCAATTTTATGAAGATCTCAAACAGAGACTCGTACAATTGAGCAACGATAATTTGATGAAATTTAAACTTGCCGAAATTTGCACAAGTGTAACACAAACATCAGCCGTGGATTTATACGCACACGTACGTAACGGTCTTCAGCGTGAAATACAGCTGTTGGATCAAATGCCACAATATCCTTATATGGCCGGCGTAGGTGTGAACGGTAGCACCAGCGCCAGCATGATTGGTGGTAATAGTACAGTTGTAATGCCAGCCATGCATACACCCACACTTCATGCTACTGGTAATGGCAGCTCATATGCCGGTGACGCGTTATACGCGGCTCACAGTCATATTCATAATTTAAGTGTAAGCATAACTCGCGTGTTTACCGAACTGCAACAATTTCGTACCAGTTATGAGGCATTTCATGCCTGCTTTAATAGTTATAATCAACGTAAAGCTCTAATGTCATCTCAAGAATTGCAAACCAGCGATTTACAATTAAAGGAACAATGTACCATATTGGCCAGCAATCGTAACAATATTTTACACGATTTGCGACGTATAATTACCGAATATGATTCTATACAGGAAACTGTGATAAATGAACTGAAAAATTGGCAACACAATCAAGCGTTGGCAGGCAATGGTGCACCGTTTCGTGATAATCTTGATGATATTCAACGTTGTATTGAACTTTTAGTCGAGACAGTTGGAAAAATTCTCGATATTGTAAATATATTACAACCTTTACGAATTGATAATAATGATGATATGAGTGAAATGATTACCCACGTACGTAGTGCACAACAATTATTGGTGTTATCATCATTCATTGTAGAAAAACAACCGCCACAGGTTATGAAAACCAACACAAGGTAATATTACTGACGCGATGTCAATGATTAAGTGCGAATCATCAAATGCATTTCAATTTTTTTAATTCATTACAAATTTCTTGTTTTATTCCAAACTTTCTAGATTTGCTGCTGCTGTGCGATGGCTTATTGGTCCACAATTGGGTATAAGTGTCAACAATCCATCCGTTGAGTGTATAATATTATCAGGTAAGTTATATATAAAGCAATTAAATCATTATACTTTTTAAAAGTTTTAAACTTTTTGACCCCCGTACCCCTCCCAGTGCGGTTGATTTTTTTTTTAAATATATATTTATTTATTTGTTTATTTATATAAATACATATAACAAATAATAAATTCTGTACCGATGAGATTCCAGTCTTATCCGGCACAGTTACAAGGAAATATTAAAAAACATAAAAACAAAGTAAGAAAAAACAAAGTAGCCTGACCGCATTAACAAAGAATAGCTGCCAACATTTCAAATACTTATAGTCAGAAAGAAACAAATTCATTGTACGTCTAGATTGGGCGAACTGGATCTTTTCAAATAGATACCTCGGTAAACCAAATGAAATGATCTTACGCATCATGACCACATTTCTAATATTAAGAGAACAAGGAAGAAAGACTAGTATTCAGAATCTGTAGTGAGAGTTGCGATATCCTATCATATTTATGTTTATTAAAAACATATCTGGCACATTTACGGACGACAAAATGTAACTCAAACCTTGAAGCACTATCAAGGCCGCTGTAGATATTGGCGCCGTACGAAATAAGAGACACAATAAGACATTTAACTAGTCTCAGTTTAACAGGGGTTAGAACATAGGAAGAGGATAGAGGAACTACCACAACTTCCTTAAAACGTTGTGAGTACGCATCAACGCACTTGAAGACTTAGACTTACCTCACCGCACATTTAAGTGCAGACCAAAAACTTTAGTCATCGTCCTCCGGGCTTTGGAACAATCCCCGCGAGGGGGGGCTCCTCAACTCCCGAAGTACCAGAACAAACAACTTGGGTACAGACCATGTTTCCATCTTGTCAGAGGGTTAATCCGGCTCATATACCAACGACCAGTCTCGAAACTTCCCGAAGGGCCATTCCCAGCGATTAGGCGACAAGGCATTCTCTAAGTTTGTTGACGTTGCCAATATAGTACAAAGAGCTAACCTAATCCCCGAGGACTTACTTGTTCACTTTAATCCATATGTACTGATTCGGATGTGAACGACTCACTACCTAATTTTCCTCATTATTATGTACTTGGAAAGACATCGACACATTCGACACAAAAGTTTCATGTGTGCACCCAGTTCAATTACTACCTCAAACGGTCATAGATACCAAGTGACAAGCTACAAAGTATTATGACCTAAATAGCAGAGAATTATCGGAAAGAGAAGACATCTAAATTAGATACAACTCCCGAGTTTCCTCTTACAATCAGAAAAATACCCGCCGCCGGGAATTAGTAGTTAAAAATCTTAATTTCAGTTAGCCGTCATGAAAAACCAAGGAAATCATGACATTTATAACTAGGACCACGTAAAAGTCGAGATTCGGCCGTTTATGTTCTGCTTTGGCTTAGACACATAATTTCCCTATCAGCAACAACACAGTGTTAATGTGACCTTCCACACTTGAACAGACAGGAGTCAATCACGAAACCCAAATTGAGTACCTGACTGACAAGTACAATTTCCGCGTCGGCCATCAAAACATTGGGTGATGGGTATAGAGCCAGGATAATATAAGCATTGGCCGATATAACAATAGTTTTTTGTTTTTCCAAAATTAAGTCAGATTTAATGCTAACAATTTATGATTTTGAGAATTTTAAAGAATTTTGAGAAATATTGAAAAACGCTCTAACGTATATTTGTTGCCATGCAAGAGACTATGACGATGATAGAGAGAATTATAAAGTTAAATTATTAGAAACTTTCTTGTTTAATAAATTGTTATTATGATGTTTTCTAAATCTTAGCTAACAACTTTTAAAATGTTTGTTATTCAATTTGTAACCTAATCTTGTATAGATATAGCCTTGTACGCATATTTCTGATAAATGAAAACTTTATTAAATTATAGTATAGGATATACACACAATGTTTATGTTTATATGTTTACAAAATACACCTGATATTTCGATGTTTTCGATTGTATAAATAAACAAGTGTATATCAATTTACTAAATGTGCGTAGATATTTAAATAAATATAAATATGTATACGAATTTTTTCTGATAATAAATTTATATAATTCAGTTTATGTTATAGGATGCGTTGAAGAAACAACAAGTAACATATGATTATTTGATTGCATTAAATTGTGATAACTAATATATTTTTTTTATTAATTCTTTTCTGGGGGGATATCATCATCACATGTTTGTTCTTAATTTTTATATGAAAAAAAAAAACAGAAAAAAGTTACAAAAATCTCGGTTTATTGCTTTATGCTAAATTTACGCTTCTTTTCGAATCTGATTATTATTTTTTTTTCTTACTATTTCTAAGCGTTCCTTCTTTCGATTTATTGTATTAAACAAAGGAATTAATTTAACTTAATACGGGTTTTCTCAATGCTTTCCTTTTCCCATCTTTTTTTTTTTTTTTTTATTATTATTAAAATTATTATTATTACTATTATTTAAAATTATTATTACTATTATTATTTAAAATTATTATTATTATTATTTAAAATTGTTATTATTATTATTATTATTATATAGAGGCTCAGGCTCAACGTCATTCTGCACAGCGCACCATGTCGGAAGCTTCTACCAGTACACCCGCTTCTTCTGGTGAAATTGTTAATAATATTGGTACTATGGAATATAACAGTCAGACTCGGGTATTTTCGGCGAGTTTCAGGTAAATAAAAAAATATGTTTTTAATAGATACGTATGTGTATATAATATGTAATAATAATAATAATAATAATAAAATGTAATTTTTTATTTTTCTAGAACAATGCAATTGAAAAAAATAAAACGAGCCGAGAAAAAGGGCACTGAAAGTGTAATGGATGAAAAGTTTGCTTTACTGTTTTACACATCAGTGATAGTTAATGATTATAGAATAAGGGTAAGTTGTGTGCGCAAAATTATATATATTTTTAGCGTGCGTGCGTGCGTGACTTTTTTCTTTTATTTATTTTAATTATTATTGTTTTTATTATTATGATACAAATGCTTAGGTCTGGACTCTATCATTACCTGTAGTGGTTATAGTTCATGGCAATCAAGAACCTCAATCATGGGCTACCATCACTTGGGACAATGCTTTCTCAGATATTGTACGTGAACCTTTTCAAGTACCCGAAAGAGTGTCGTGGTCTCAATTAGCCTTGGCTTTAAATACAAAATTTGAATCATCCACGGGTCGCGCTTTAACCGAAGACAATTTACACTTTATTTGTAAGTATTATCATCATTCGTTTTGCTATCTTTATGGGTTTGTATATAATTAATATAATGAATGCGCCCACAGAAAATAGTTATTTTCGCGTAGTTTTTGTCTTTAATCTCTTCAACGTAGATATGGCAGTCGGTATTTAAAAGTCTCCCCAAAGAGATTATTTCATTTTTGTTTTTTTTTTGTTTGTTTTGTTTTTAGATGAGAAATTGTTCCGTCATAACGGTATAGCTGGTGGTGACCATAAGGATTATATAACGTGGGCTCAGTTTTGTAAGGAACCATTACCCGATCGTACATTTACATTTTGGGATTGGTTTTTTGCTATCATGAAATTAACCAAAGATCATTTGTTAAGCCTTTGGAAGGCTGGTTTAATTGTTGGATTTATTAATAAGCGTAAAGCTGATGAATTATTACGTGTATCGGCAGTAGGTACATTCCTACTCCGCTTCTCGGACAGTGAACTGGGTATGATTTTGAATCTCTATTCATATTTAATCTATAATTCATTTAAAAAAAAAAAAAAAAAAATTCTACATATTTTTATATTTTATTTTTTATTTAAATTACAACATTTTTCTTTTATTTAGGTGGCATTACTGTAGGTTTAGTTAATGACCAAAATTCAGTTTTAATGTTATCACCGTGGACAGCTCGTGACTTAAATATACGTTGTTTAGCTGACCGCATACATGATATTGACATATTGCGTTGTGTTTATCCGTCAAATCGTTCACGTGACGATGCTTTTGGTGAATTTTACACGCAAAGAATGGGTAAGTAAATATATATATATATAAACCTGTACATCTTCAAGTTAGCAAAAAAAAAAAAAACAAAAAAAAAAAAAAAAATTAAAAAAAATTAAAAAAAATTAAAAAAAATTAAAAAAATTTAAAAAATTAAAAAAAAAGTTCGAATGTTAAAAGTTTGCATTATATTGTTTTTGTCCCAGTTGTGACATATTCACAGATGGATAGTTAAGTTTTCCTCTGAAGCTAATATGATTGCTTCACTTATATTTTTAATTAACTTTTCTGAAAGGAAATGATTTAATGTCTCGCAGAAATTTTTCCAAATAATTTTAAAGGTTTAATGTAGATTGAAAAATTTTTCTTATAAAAGAGTTTTCTTATAGGCCAATCCAATAATCCATATATTAAATAAAATTTTATAATTATAATTCAATTCGTTTTTCAATATTTCAGATGAGACAACACGTCGCGATGGATATGTAACGAATACTATAAAAGCTCATGTACCAGCTATTGAAAATAATTTAGGTGGAGCTACACCACAACATCAAATACAATCACCGCATTCACAGGACGTGACAATGGGAAGGTAAGTACAAGTTTTTCCATAATTTTATTAATCAATTTAAATCTAACACAGCACATATATTACATATAACGCTTATTGAAGAGAAATGAAAGCAGAATAATATTAAAAAAAAAAATCTTTGAATTTGTAATTTATGCGAACGGCTTGCAATTCAAAATTTTCTTCTATTGGCGAATTCGTAAAGTTTTGATCAGGTGCAGCTTTTTTTTTTTTTAATTTTTTAAATTTTTTAATTACATTTACACAATTGCCCCCATATAGCGCACTTATTTATTTTTAGTTTTATTTTTTTTTCATCTCTTTACATATTTCTCTGCTCTTTGACACTTTACAACAAAATAAATTCGAATCAAAAATTTCGAAAAATTCTTATTAGGTTTATGCATAAACTTATGAAAGCAATTTTTTTAGAATTTCCGATATATTGCTGCTGGGGATCCTGCAGTTGTTTTTTCGTTCTCAAACTTTTCAAGTAAAAGGTAGAATGTTGAATATTAAGTTAATGTCGATAATTGTATTTTTAAAAAATTTTTTTTTTTTTGATAATATTGGAAGACATATATGAAGTTAAATCATACTTCGCATGTTCGATTCAAAAAAGTGTAAATGCTTAGTAAATTTATGGAAAAATATGGACTGAGGGTGTAGATAGCAGCTTTTTTTTTTTTTTTTTTTAAACGGGTTGAGGAAGATATTAAAAATTTTAATTTCAAGGAAATTTCTTTTTTTTTTTGCTTGATCGGTTATTAAATTTTCGTCAAACGATGAGGCTTTAACTAATTACGTTGCAATTTGACAACGAAAAAAACTCTGATGTAATATCAAAATATGTACAAGAGTAGTTTGTTTGATTTTTTGCTTTGAATTTATGCATAGACTGAAGATTTTTTTTTTTGGTTTTTCTTTTTAAATGGGATATTTGGCGATCTTAACAATATAACAACAATCATTCATCTTTTTCTCTTATTTTGACCATTTCGATATCACGTCGTGTGTCATCTTTCGTTTTTATTCATTACTTTAAAAAAAAAAAAAAAAAAAAAATGTTGGTATCAAGTTTTAATTTTTTTTTTTTTTTTTTTTTTAATCTGTAACTTAAATTTTAAAGCTCTGTGCTTGCTGTGTGCAATAATATTACTACTGACGATCTCGATATGTTTATCAATGGAGCGAATTTTAATATAGCAGATGTTAATTGGGAAATGTATTGAAATGTTTACGCAAACGTGTGCGTAGCATAATTAAAATAGCAAGAAAAAGAAAGTCTGATTATGTCAAAAATTTACAAAATGATGATTGTCTTAATAAATTAATAATAATAATTTTATAACTAAACAACATTATCAAGTTTATTTTTGCTATTTTCTTTCCCTTGGCGGTGTGGCAAAAACACATGCAATCAATACTCGACGACGTCTTATTGAGGGCTTATTTTCTCAATATTCTCAATTGGCTGAAGGTACTTTTTAATGCTTTCTTTTGCTTTAATCATGTTTTTTTTTCCTTGTGTTTCCTTCTTTAAATTTCCTCTCATCGGATATGTTTTTGTAATTTTTTTTTTTTTTTTTTTTTTTTGTTGTATTCTGTTCTTCGTAAATTGTCATCTCGTGTTGTAACATGTGCTTCTTGTTTGTTCAATTTCTCAGTGAGAATTAACTCATTTGACTCATTCACCCAACAACCACCTACCATCTACCTACCACCACCGCCTTTGGCCATCAATAAAGTAACCAATGTTTGAATTGCCATCAATAACTATTTTCCATTTCACTTGAAATTATTAAACGCATAAATATTCAATTAGTTACTATTCCCTTATTATTATTATTATTTACCTCCCCCCTACTAACATAATTATAGGTTATTTGGCTTTCACGATGTAAATATATTGTACCTCGTATAATGAGACTTACTGCTGCTATGATGTTCATTCATATATATACAAATTTTCTTCTTCTTCTCAAGGGTGCTTTAATTTTCCGATAGTATTTATGTCAAAAAGGGGTTTCTCGTCCAAGCTCAAATGTAATTGTGTGTAAATTTATTGTGTGTTAATTAAACAAACGCACGGGATGGAATTTTTTTTTCTTTTTCTTTTTTATTTCTAATAAATATGTTAAGATATTTAGAAAAATTTTAGACTACTCCCCCCCATATATTCATTTTATTATTCAATCAATTTTTGCCCTAAATTTGAAAATAAGTTTTATTATTCTTCTATGGCTCTGTGCCCACTATCGAACGTTGGGACATATATCAGAATTTTCTATAATTCGAGACTCAAACTCAGACGTATGGATCAGAGTCAGTTTAGTTTTTCTTGTCCATCTCTTCTCACCTATCGTTTTCGTCGGGAATATGTCGCTAGGCACCTGCAAATTTGGGATAATCAATAGTTGCAGAATTTTGTTTCAAATGCAGGATTTGTTTCAAGATGTGGCGTACGTGGTGGGTTGAAAACATCGTAAACTGACACATAGATGGCGCTATTGGTATTAAATTCATATAATTTTTAGTTGGCCCTAACCTTCAAAAGACACGTGTGCAAATTTGAAAGCTGTTGTACTACTAGTAAATGATTTATAGCATTTTTAGTGAAGCACCGGTTTGGAGTCGGTTCATCATGCGCACTCCACTCGGCTGACTGTCAATTGGACTCCGGTGTGAAATGATGGGGCCATGTTTCATCCGTTGAAGAGCTCCATACACTGCTTAGAATCATCAATTCGTTGTTTTTTTTTTTTTTGGTCGATTGAGAGCTTGCTGCGCCACCCAATTTGAACAGAGCTTTCGTATATTCAAATATTCATTCACGATATGTCCAACACGTTCCTTTGATATCTTTAGGGTCTCAGCTATATCAATTCACTTACGGTTAACCGAAATTATTTTGTGGACTTTTTTGAAATGTATGACTATAAGGAAAATGAAAGCGAAAATGAAATCAAAGCGAAATGTAATAGATTTAGCGAATATTTGTCACAAGTGTACAGTGTTCTTAATCTCTTAAAGTCATACAATTACGATTTGTCAATATTTCGTCTAAAATAATAAATATGCTTTAAGACTTTTTCTTAACATTCTCGTCGGATTCGAATATAAACAAGAAACATCCATGGTCTCGCCCACAATTATCAAATTTTCTGCCATTTGCAGGCTTGAGATTGCTTTCAAAGGAAAAACTAATCAGAGAGAGAATGAAATGATCCCTTGTTATACGAAAGAAGATCGAAGTGGTGGAGAGAGTGAGAGAGAGAGAAAAGGAGCGAGAGAAAGAGAGGGAAGGAGCGTGAGAAAGAGAGAGGAGAAGAAGAGAAGGAGGGAAAGAGAGAGAGAAGCGAGAGAAGGATCGAGAGTGAGAGAGAGAGAGGAGTGAGAGTGAAAGAGAGAGAGAAGGAGCGAGAGTGAGAGAGAGAGAGGAGTGAGAGTGAAAGAGAGAGAGAAGGAGCGAGAGTGAGAGAGAGAAGAAGAGAGAGTGAAAGAGAGAGAGAAGGAGCGAGAGAGAGAGA
>KK351119.1:654723-710756 GCA_000671755.1 Glossina brevipalpis
AAATACGATAAAAATTTTAAATTTAAAAATATTTTATCTTAAATTTAAAATAAATGTATTTATAAATGTTTTTAAATTCTTCAATGCTTTAGATTGGAAAATTAAAATAAACTTAATAACAAATTTTATGTGAAACATTAATAACATTAATAACAATGTTAATTAATATATATATACATATATATATATATATATATATATATATATACAAAGGCTGCGGACTGCCGTTACAGTTCAAAAGATTTTAAAGTGATTTTTAAAGAAATCGATATTTTTACTAAGTTTAATTGCTAACATCCACCATCGACCACTGAGATATATTAAAATTTATGAAGGCATTTGAAATATATATGCATAAGATATATAATTACGTGTACGACTTTGTCGCCGTCGTTTTATTAATAAGTACATTTCACGGTACATGACGGTGCAGATAACCAGATGTAAACGTCTTACAATAAGTTTCGACTTTTGTTAATAAAATTCCGTCAACAATAATTTAGTCGATTTGTGTATCCAAATCATAAACTTATTCTCGTTTAAAACAATATCACTTTACGAGTCAAGTTCTCGTAATTTGCGAGAAACTTTGATTTTGCTGCTTAATCCGACAGATAGTGCTACTAAATTCTCGCGAGCGATGACAAAATGATTCCTTTACGATATTCAAGTAATCGGGCTACAGATTAGGTGAACCATTAACGTGGACTATAACGCTAAATATCCAAGAGGATCTCATTTTGGGGGGGGGAGAGGGTTCCGATGGATGTTGTATTATGGTTTTTTACAACTCAATAAAGCGGTCATTTAGTAACGCTAACAACAATTATTGGAGCAAATAAGATGTGCAATGTCATGATTAGTGATGAAATAAGATGTCCAATGTCATGATATGGTGAGTCGTCAATATGAAAAAACTTGAGTCCATAAAGCAAAACCCGCCCGGGGAATGCTAGCAGCCCTAACTTGCAATGTGCTATTCTCTCCGTATTATCAGCAGACGTTGCTCCTTCCGATTAACACTGGTTACAATCGATTCCTTATTGTATGGTCGAGCGGGAGTTCCATTATTAGAACGATACGCAAAAAGTACATCATTTTCCGCACAGCCCCACAAAGCGCCTGTAATTCTTTCCTTACGGAATTCATACTTTATCTACCTATATATCTATCTATATATATCTTTATATCTATCTATATATCTATCTATCTATGTATCTTTCTATCTATATATCCATCTATATATATCTGTATATCTACATATCTATCTATCTATCTATCTATCTATATATCTATCTATCTATCTATCTATGTATCTTTCTATCTATATATCCATCTATATATATCTGTATATCTACATATATATCTATCTATATATATCTTTATATCTATCTATCTATATATCTATCTATCTATATATCTTTCTATCTATATATCTTTCTATCTATATATCCATCTATATATATCTATATATTTTATGTATCTCAGAGAGAATAGTGATCAGCGATAGGCAATATTTTCAATAGCAACTGTAAAACCATTTTTTTTTTACCATAAAGCCTCTAATGTCGGGAAAAAACGGCGGAGACAAAATTGTACATCTGATAGATATTTTTTTTTTTTTTTTTTTTTTTTTAAATTAGTAGCAGATTTGAGATATATATTCAATGACATGTGGCCAACATTTAATATTAGAACTTTCGTGCTTGCATTAGTTTAAATGAAAAGTTTTGAGTTTGATCCTGATCCCGCTTATTATTATTCTAGAAAAGGACGTAATCGTCTTAAAAGAAATAAGAAAAAAAGAGGCCTTAAAGCGAAATATTTGCAAATAGGTTCTATCAAGAATTTACATTTTATAGCCGAGGTCGGTCAGTCTACGTATATATAAATAATTTATAAAGCCTTAAAACAAAATTCTTTTGATCTGAATGCTTGCCACTTCAACTTGTTGAAATATAATCTTTGCCTTATTGTGTTAAGATGGTGGGTGCCACGCGCAAACTTCATTATAAAATGAATACAATTTTTTTATTTCTATTACTTTACATAAACTATATGCATCCCTTTGTTTTGTTATGTAGAAATTAATTTGTTAATGGTAATGTTATATTAGTATGCTTTCTCGACAATATGTAAAAACATATAATCTTTGAATTGAAACTTTTTTCCTCTTTTTTTTTACTGTAGAACATTATATAACGGAAATGCATGTTGTGTGCTTGATTCCTCCAATGTTTTGAAATGTTTTATAAAATCTTCTATTTAAGTCTTTTTTGAATTCAATTAGTTTCTTCATAGAATAAAATATTATTTCCTTCACTGAAAAGATATTTAATGAAAAAAAGAATGTTTCTCTAAATTTTTTTTGTAATTCCTTCCGTTGTATCTTCCATTATAGGAAGTGTAGAAAATTGTTTTTTCTTTTTCTAAGCTTTACGCTTTTATACCACTTATTTTAATTAATTGTTTGTTTTTTAAGTTATTAAAGGAACGGCTTTTTGAATTATAATGAGTACAGTATACAGTGCTGGGCAAAAAGAGAGAATATGCTTAAATAAAAAATTGTAGACTTTAAGAAAGTAACTGTTCTATCTTAAATTTGCCTATAAAAGATTATTATAAGCAAAAAAGTTGTTGTAACTTGGAATAAACGAATAAGTTTTAATTACTGACCTGACTAAGGCTTTCGAAACCTTTCAATTTTTTTGCTATCAAATACAATGGCTTTAAAAAGTACGAACTAAGTAATAATAGTCCGTTATAATGATATAAGAGTAGATTCTTTCAAAACTTTAGCATTTTTTGTAAGCTTCTCCCGTAGCGTTGTTCTGATCTGATCTGAAACAATTCTCTTTAAATTCTTCTTCAGGAAATCTTGTGCTTTTTCTTCTAGTGCTGACTTGTTAAATTTAAATTTTTAAACAAATTTATTCGGTAAGCGGTTGAGTGTACCCTCTAACCTTAGGTTTTGTGTTTTCTTTACAAGACGAGACCTCTTACCCGTTATGAATCCTTTTCCACTCCATTATTTTTTCGACAAATGGATGTAATGTTTAATATTTCGTAAGCACCGCTAAAGAAATTTCAAATTTATGATATTTGAAAAAATGACATTTCGCCCTAAAAAAAATTCTTTTGTTTTTTTCTTGTTTGACCCATTTAGTTGTAAGTTATAAGGTCTTCAAAATGGAAGTCAAGAAAGAAGAAAATTCGATACATTTTACGGTTTTTCTATGATGAACATGAAAATGTAAGCTGAAATTGTGAATGATGTTTATGATAACGATCCTATGACAGCTAAATATATACAATTTTGATTTCTTCGATTCCCTATAGGAACTTTTTATGTCTAAAATGCATCTCATGCAGACGAGTCCGTCATCGAAAATGTACCCAAAATCCTAGAAATACTCTCAAAGTCGACCAGTGTGTTAGAGCAATTGCAGCATTTTGCACAAAGCTGAATGGAAACACGTGAAATAAAGTCTTGAAGTTCACGTAAAAATAATGGATTTCTTAGTTCACAAACCTAATATGTTGAATTTTAAGTTCGTTCGATTTGAAAGGCATACGCTTTTAAAAAAAATGTTCAATTGTTGTTGTTTGAAAAAAATGTTTGATTAGATCAAGAAATTAAAAATTTCAATATGTTTAAACCAACACAAAGCTAAGCTAAAAGTGGAATTAAATCGAAAGGAATATTGGGGGTACTACTAGGAAAAATCGAAATATTGTCTTAATTTTGAATACGAGTTCAACAAAGGATTTTTCATTCGTTCGTTTCTATTAACTAAGCGCGGATATGTAACCGAGCAGTTGTCGTGAAATTTTTAATCGCATTCTCCCTTTCTCTCCCTCCGTCCATCTTATTCATCTTGAATTTATTTTAGACTTTCGAATTATGATGTGGGACAGAAAAAATGGATTAAGAAATTGATGATCAATTAATTAAAGCTTGAAACAACGTCGCTACTAAAGATTCGAAAGTTTTAAAAAAGTTTTTTTTTTAAGGATTAACGATTTTAGCTGAACATTTTTCTCGAACCATATGGAGCTATAGAGTAATATTCTCCACTGGAAAGAGCCTACAAAAAAGAAAGAAAGAGCCTAAAAAAAAAAAAAAAAAAACGGAGTATAATTTCTCACAATTTTTTTTTATTTATGCAGTTTTGAAGTCGGTCTTTAATACCAGTTTAAGTAATATGAGAAAACAAATTCTTATACTCTTGTAGGTTTAATGAAAAAAAAAAATTATTAATCTCCCTTTAATATTCTTATTAATATTTCTGAATATTTTTACATTTAATTAAAAGTAGAAATTTTTTTTTTTCTTTTAAATTCTCTAAACAAAAAATGTACAACAAAAAGGTAAATGAAAAGATGATATTACAAATATTTACACAGACTTGTTTGTTAGACTTGAATTTCTATACAATGTGTATATGTTTACAAATTAATGGACTTTTATTTTGTATGAAAAATTTTTTAAATAAAAAAGAAAACTATAAACATTTCACGTTTATAACAAACAACCATTACTATTAACTAACCTTTACGGTTTAAAACAATGGTTGATACTAATAACAAAAAAAAAAAAAAAAAAAAAAAAAAAAGAAGTAAAATAAAGCAAAAAATCTTCTCTCGTTAAAGTTAAGCGAGCGTAAAATTAAAACTGCTGTAAAATTGAAGAAAAAAAAAAATAGGGTAGAGAGTTCGTCTTAGAACGAATTTTTGATACCCATCGCATTCTAAGTCAGTAAACAACCTTTATCAGATAGACTTGAAAAAGATTTGGGATAAACTTTTAATCAATTGCTGTCTCAAGCACGCAGCCCTGTCCGAGGCTTTAAACGAAGGGATCAAGCGTGTCTGTTGTTATTGTCATTAAAAGGGTTTTAGCTTTCTTTCTCAGTTTTTAAAAATAGATCATTAGAAGGGACAAGAAGAAGGGGCTTAATTAAATCCATATTAAATCTCTTCTCGTTACACTTTGAAATTTCAGCAATAAGCTACAAATGTTCGGTTGGAATTTTTGGAAATTTGACTTTCAAAAAGTTCGGTTATCAAGAACGTAAGGATTTTTATATGGTATCTGGGCTTTTTCCCTCAATGGTACAAATGAAGAAATTTAGTCCATCCGTGGTGTGGAGGCGTGTGTAAAGACTATACTACTGTGAACACAAAGTAATGAGAATTATATTTTTTAAAAACATCCTCGCGATGATAGAGGGACGCTTATATTTTATTTTTGGGTATAGTTATTATGACTGTTGTGAACAATAGGGTACTTGCCTTGCTGGGTCAGTACAGTTGATTTTCTGTTGTTGTTGATTAAACGGTCCTGTCGGTGTCAGTGATTTTTTTTGTTTTATGGTTTACCTTTAACACGATATTTACTAGATATGTAGCGTGGGCCTTTAGAAAAAAAAATTCAGTCTCATTACTTTTTGTCCATAATCGTATTAATAATGATAATCAGAAAAAACATTTTTAAATTTCACATGATAGAAAAGAAAAAAAGAATGTTTTAAGCAAATTAGAAAATTGCGTTCCCTTTTAAAGCGCGAATCTTTGAATTTCCATCACTTTAACACTAGAACGAACTCCTCTTCACTTTAATTTTGTATATCTTCGTGACTATCTGTTTGATTGAGTCAATAAATCGATCGAAACTATTTAGTGTCGAGTATCTACATAGTCCTAAACACATTTGGTTCACTATTTTTCGGTGTTAATTTCAAGTGATGATCGCAAATAATTAAGTAAAAATAAGATAAAATTATCGACTTCTTTTTTCGTCTATTATTAGAAAGCATTTGTGTTCAAGATCACATTCAGTTTATAAACCGATTTTCTCAAACTCTCTCTGATAATTTTTGCGGTTATGGCGATTCTAGAAATAGATTATAGAATTAGAAATGCGGATCGTCCGTGTATAAGAAACTAGAACATCTGGAAGAAAAATATCGAACATAGGTCGGTTAAAAAACTTTCCCAAAAAAAAAAAAAAAAAAAAAAAAATCATTATCCTTTCTAAGCATTTCTTTTTTAAGTTTGAAGATTGAAATAAGTGAAATTGATGTAGTCGGTGGACCTAGTTTGAAAGTCAACTGTGCAATACAGTACTCGCTAGCAAATGGCGGCTCGCATATATTTTGATTAGCGGCATCTATTGGTAAAACTAATAAAATAGTGCGTAGTATTAAGGCGCATGACGATTAAATTTGATGATTTTGAACCTTCTCTATATCGTATTATTGAGTTATTCAGTGTTCATAAACGCTAATCGAAGAACGTATTTCCGAATTTGATTACTTTTGTTGTTTGATTTGAAAAATTCTCCTGCCGAAGTGAATCGAAATCTTTTAGAAACCTATAGTGACTCAATTCTATTAAATTCCTGTTGTTGGTTTTGGTTTCAATGATTTAAAAGTGATAATTTTTATGTCGGTGACAAAGAACGAACTGGAGGAGCAAAAAAGTTCGCGCGCGAAGGCAATCAATTGCAAAACCCAGTTCGAACTTTGAAAGAACTTTCCAACAGTTTAGTTGTAGATGAATCAATAGTTTCAAGATGTTGAATTGTGATGAGCAAGATGCGAAAGGACTAAAAATGGCGGCTACCACACGAATTGACTGAAAATACTATTTCGAACCGTTTCACAATCGCGATTTCATTGCTTCCTAGACAAAAAGAAAAAGTTTTTCGTGGAGTATTGCACTCGGTGATGAAAAGTGGATTTACTACGACACAAGCGGAAAAACTTATGGATTCATTTAGATACCGATACAAAATATTCATGAATTCGAATGAAACTGTTACTGAGGATATTTATCCACCTTATTTGAACAAATTGGACGATAGATTGTTGCGTAAAGGACCACTAATAAAGGTGGGCAGACCTAAAATCATGCTCTTGCATTGCTCGGTCACACGTTTCGAAAGGTGTAAACGATACACTGTTACACTTCGCAAGGGAAGTTCTGCCGCATCCAACTTAGTCGCCAGACATAGCGGCTGATTACCATTCACACGGATCGATGTGGAATAGCTTAGCTGTCACGTGGTTTCGAAATGATGAAGAAGTACGAAAATGGATCGAAGACTGGATCATTCTCGACACGTTAACGCCATGTTGCCGGCAACGTGGGGAAAAAGTTGTGAAAAATAATGGAGATTATTTTGATGAATATACTTAATACCACAGTTTTCATCAATAAGTGCCTTTTTCAAATAAAATATTTGGCAGGAAATATTTTGAAAATTTTATTTATTTAAAATAAACTTTTAAGTTAAGTTTTTACTTCGGAAACAATTTCAAAGATCTTTTTTAGTCGCGGATCATGTTTCAATAATAAGCGGAGCGGGGACGGAGGATCACTATCTAAACTTTTTAATAATAAACGAATGTATGATGAGACAGACTGTGTGTGTGTGTGCGTATTGTACGAAGACCCATAAATCATCATTGATCAGGTTATATTATATGAAGATAATTGAAGACAGACATCTGATATATAAATTTTCGAATGTTACATTTGATATGTAAAAATGAAATAGACTTGCATGTTTCGGTAGCGAATATGATGTAAAGATTTCAGACAAATGTGCAAAAATTTCAAGTATAAATAATAATAATAAAAACCGGAAAAACAAAACTTAAATGTTTTATTGTTAATTTTTTTATGCATGTACTGCATGTGTGTCTGTGTGTGTGTGTTACATTTAAGCTTTAACTAACCTACCTGCATAAACAAAAAAAAAAAAAAAAAAAAAAAAAAATTTAAATAAAATTTTACACAAAAGCTTTTAAATAAAAACTGCGACCACAAACTGTTTTCTAATTAGAAGAAATATTTACTACACAGACAGACCCCCCCACATATATACACAATTGTGACGTATATTAAATGAAATGAGATATATACATATACATATACACACCTACATAAATATACATACATAATTGAATATATATGTATACAAAAATTTAGGAAAAAAAAAAGCAGTTTTAATTGACACAACAAACAAACGATGTAAAAAATCGAGCGATTAAATAATAAACACAAAAGTTTATTTAAAAGAATGTAAAAATGTTTTTAATCTAAAACTAAAACAAAAAAAAAAAAAAGAAGTTTTTTGTCAAATTTTCAATTATAAAAATAAAAAGTGTTAATTGAAAAAATGTATGAAAAATTTTACTCTTTTTTTTTTCATGATTTCTCAATAAAATAATTATAACTGTTTTGAAAGTAAAACCCCTACTCGCGAGGGTATATTGTTTTTATATACATTTTATATTGCAATGCTTTTATGTAAATTCAAATAGTTCAAATCAGTCGAAATTTAGAGCATTTGCGCGTGCGTAATCTTGCTAAGCAATTTATGTCAAATTTATTTGTATTTGCAAAAAGGTACCCAACAATATTAAGATCACTTTTAGATTGTAAGCTTTTCTTTATGTCGGTTATGTCGGACCCTACTTCTTTGATCATGAATCAAAAGCGTATATACTAATATAAAAAGCTTTCTAGTCGAATTTTCACAACTGTCGATAATTCAACTATAGATAAAGGAAAGCATGTATATGTATATATATATATCCAGGAAGGAATAATCGGAAGGACCTGTATGCATGTATATGTATATATATATATCCAGGAAGGAATAATCGGAAGGACCTGTATGCTTGTATATGTATATATATATATATCCGGAAGGACTTGTATGCATGTATATGTATATATATATATCCAGGAAGGAATAATCGGAAGGACCTGTATGCTTGTATATGTATATATATATATCCAGGAAGGAATAATCGGAAGGACCTGTATGAATGTATATGTATATATACATATATATCCTATACCTGTATGCATATTGGCGGTGCTGTAGCCCTGTTGTACAATCAGGCCGACATCATCTGCGTATCATACCAATTTTGCTCTTCTTCGAAGTTTCATAATTGAGCAGCTCATCGTATATGAGATTCGACAAAAAGGGACCAAATATGGAAGCTTGTTGTAAGGCAGACTTCTATCTTACAAATAGTCTTCATCAGGTACGGGAAGAACTCTCGTTTTATTGAATTTTCTATAATTGTTTCTCAGTTGGTCGTGTTAAAGTCGTTTCTGATATTTAAAGCGATGACAAAGCAAAATTCTTTCTTGTCGTTACTTTTCTGAACTTCACTGACCACTTGTTCGATAGCGTCAACAATAGATCGTTTTTTCACAAAACCAAACTGGAATTTGGAGAAGCGGTCTTTGTCAAATAATTCAAATAATTTCTAATGCGTATTTCTAGATATTATAGGGAAAGACATACTTTATGTAGTAAGTACAAAGTGAACTACGCGACTTGGCAGGTATAGGCAAAAAGTTTTTTTTTTTTTTGCTCACTAATTACTTGACTAATTTTTAAATAAAATATCTGTCGCTTGTTTGTATTCACTACAGAAAGTGTGACTTCGATACTTCGATATACCTCACCCTTCGGTTGAAGAAATAACAAATCTAAACTATATTTTAAAGCATACTTTTGATATCCACCACCTAAAATTCATATATGAAAATTATTCACATAACTTACACTAAACATATATATAGAAGATCTTAAACATTTGAATCAAATTTCCCGTATTAAGAAAAAGTTTTTTCAAATTCTCAATATTTTTCAATGTAATCTTGCTGCCTTCGTACGATATATTTGAGTTGAGAGGCAGTTAATCGCAAAAAAAAAAAGAAAAATAGATTGAAAGTAAAAATATCAATTTTTCACCTTTTTAATTCGATGGCAGAAAAACTCGATTTATTACTTTATACCTATCAACAGTTTTGCACATCATGTAACATACGTTATCCTATAGAAGTAGTGCACATGAATATTTTTCAACAGAAATTTATTTATCCTTTCAACAAATATAATCGCTTTAGTTCGAATTCATCTACAGAATAAAGCGCATATTGTGTTTGCTTCACGCTATCATGATGGATTCCATGTATGACAGTTAATATTACCAGTACTTTGATAGCATTGTTTTCATTTCGCGGAAAAATGCCATTCAATAAAGCTCCGTTACAACTAAAAAAAAAAAAACTTCTAATACCACATGAAACTATCGTGTCACAAATAACGCAAATATTTTCAAAACATTTTTGTTTGAAAGTATGAAAACTTTTCACACTTGTTTCGTCTGCTTCAATTTATGACAACTATAGTTATTTCAATAGACAAACATATCTAATGAAAAGAACTTTGGAAATAATATGGATTCGGTTTACAAACTTTATAAAAATGTGTAGCATTGGCAGACATAGAAATGCAAGGAGAGAAAAGGATTTTATATAGTAGTAGAATTACTTTGTCAGTAAGTAAATAATCTGTGGGGCATTTTTCAAAACAAATGCAAAGAAATGAATATTTTTGAAATGCAGTTATGTTCAAAAAATTAGGGGAATTCTATTAAAACGCACTTTATTAGTAAGTGAATAATTTGTGGAGCATTTTTCAAAACAAATGTAAAAAAATGAATATTTTTGAAATGTAGCTATGTTCAAAAAATTAGGGGAATTTTTATTAAAACACGCTTTATCAGTAAGTGAATAATTTGTGGGGCATTTTTTAAAACAAATGCAAAGAAATGAATATTTTTGAAATGCAGTTATGTTCAAAAAATTAGGGGAATTCTATTAAAACGCACTTTGTTAGTAAGTGAATANAACAAATGCAAAGAAATGAATATTTTTGAAATGCAGTTATGTTCAAAAAATTAGGGGAATTCTATTAAAACGCACTTTGTTAGTAAGTGAATAATACGTGGGGCATTTTTCAAAAAAAATGTCAAGAAATGAATATTTTTGGAATGCAGCTATGTTCAAAAAATTAAGGGAATTTTTATTAAAACACGCTTCGACTATCAATGTAAACTTCTGTTTAGTAGGTTGACAAAACTGTTATTAATGTCCGATGATAATTTGGGGTCAGTCGGTTTAAATACAAATTAAATTTTTTTTTTCTTTTTTTTGAAAACAAGACTTAACATACTTAGACTCAGCCAGTACTTAGTAATATATTGGGAAGATTGTTTTTGCGGTGGAACCTCCTTTTGTGAATTGCCCTAAAAAAAGGCCCACACATTATTCATATAAAAATGATTTCTTAGAAAAATGTGAAATTTTGAAATCTACCTCACTAATTCCAATCTAGCGCAATCATTACATTTAATTGACGCATTTATTATTTAATTTCAATTCAAAAACGAACTTCTTCCATTTGCAAAGTCATCCGAATGAAGTGTATGTTATACAACGGATTAACAATGTTTAGCTATTTTTTCATTAGAGTAATTATTATGATAATAATTACAGTAAGCTTTGTGCAAAAGATCAAAACAATCACGATGACGATGAGAATATGCTAACAATAGAGCAACAAGCACAGGAATGAATTGCAAAATTTCATAAAACAAACAATTCGAGGAATGGAAATAAGTAAACATAAATATTTGAAGCACATACGAAAACAATTCTAAGATCAACAAACGAACAAACGAACAAACAAACAAATAAACTATAAACACAAACGACCATCGGTAAATGTGTGAATTTTTTATTTAATGTCATGAACGCGTTTGGATTGTCAAAGTGATTGAATTAAATTCTATAAATTGAGAAAATTCATTTGAATACACATATTGTTGCGACTTACTTGTATAAAACCGTTAGCCGATAAATGTATATTAAATTTTTTAACCCGCTTGTACAAAATATATTATGAAATATTTTGATAATAATATGAAATAATTCCAATAGTAAGCTCAGATTTTCAATAGGGTTGAGTGGAATTCAAGAGGTTTCAAAGAAAAAAAAAAAATTGTGATAAGCGGGTTGCATTTTGCTTTCTTTTTTATATTCTTTTCTCAGTCATTTTCATTTCATAATGCACACAGTATTTAATAATAATTTGAATACTTCCCACCTATACAAAATGTTAATGCATTTAAAAGTTATTAACATTATTGTTCCTGCATCCACTCCGACAGTCAAGCTCCGTTAAAGACCCTAAAAGTGAAGACGTTAACATTGAAGCTGGCGTTGGAGTGCCTTCTAATTTTGAATGAATTCAGCAAACAGAATCAAGTACGCCTGATATGGATGCCCGGATATTTGAGCGCGAAGAGGCCGACTGTCTAGCAAAAAGCCTTGAAGAATCCGAAACCTTTCTGTGGTTTACTGAGGAGCCCTACTAAAAGGCTGGTAATGGGCACAGAAGAAATCAATCAACTTCTGGAAGCTAAGTACAGGATAGCGGCAACTAAAAAGATTTATAAAATCTCTCGGCATAGCTCATAAACTACTGGAACTAAATACGAGCGGCTTGCGACTGGTCGCGGGTTTTTACACGATTCATAACTACCTCAGGCATTACCTTAAAAAAATGGCTAACTTGGATACCGATTCTTGCGAACTTTGTAAACGGTCAGTGAAAACACTCCATCGCATTCTGCGTGAATGCGAGCCAACTTTGCAGAATCAGACAAGAGGTGGCGAACACTTTATAACGTCAAACACAGTATGATGCTCTGAACCTAAGAAGGTGGAGCGATTTATTAAACTCCTAAAGCTGGAGGGTTAGAGGTAGGGGCGAGTGTAAAAGATCTTTTAGATCGCAAGACGGATTGCCTATATGAGAATAGTAATAATATCAGTAATAACATTACTCTTAAAATCTTATAACAGATTTAAGAAAACGAAATTGTATTAATTATCGAAAGATCTTAAATGAGTTTTGTAACGGTCTGTTCAATAAGTTCTTCTAGAATTTACAAGAAAGCTTTGAAATTGGAATCATCGAGTGCATGCGAATATAAACGTTTTTTTCCGTTCATTTTCGTTTCGAAGTTTGTCGCGTTAATTATTATAAAAAAATTATTTAAAGATTATTTTTAATTTTTAATTTTATGAACTGTAAGAACTTTATGCATATTATTCAAAGTTCTGCAAAAAAAAAAAAAAATGATAGCCAGGTGCAGGTGAATGAATTCAAAACTAGTTAAACTTGTACGGTTTTTTTCCGCATGTTGCAAGATCCATACCACCTTGACCCCGATGATCAAGACAATGATAATAATTCTTAAAAAATGCTAATATAAAATCATTAAAAAAAAACTTAAAAAAAAAATATTTATAAACAAATTTTTACGAATTATTTTAAAGATGCTACCTACAGCAGCAAAAATATATAACTTAGGAAAGATTAAAGGAAGTTTTTCTCTGAAATCAGACAAACTTATATTAAGTTTAGTTTTCTATTCTTTTATCTTCTCTAGTCTCTTCTTAAGTCTAGTTTTCTCTATTCTTTGATCTTCTCTAGTCTCTTCTTAACTCTAGTTTTCTCTATTCTTTGACGTTCTCTAGTCTCTTCTTAACTGTAGTTTTCTCTATTCTTTGATCTTCTCTAGTCTCTCGTTAAATCTAGTTTTCTATTTTTTGAACTTCTCTAGTCTCTTCTTAAGTCTAGTTTTCTATTTTTTGAACTTCTCTAGTCTCTTCTTAAGTCTAGTTTTCTATTTTTTGATCTTCTCTAGTCTCTTCGTAAGTCTAGTTTTCTATTTTTTGATCTTCTCTAGTCTCTTCGTAAGTCTAGTTTTCTATTCTTTGATCTTCTCTAGTCTCTTCTTAACTCTACTTTTCTCTATTCTTTTATCTTCTATAGTCTCTTCTTAAGTCTAGTTTTATCTATTCTTTCATCTTCTCCAGTCTCTTCTTAAGTCTAGTTTTCTCTATTCTTTGATCTTCTCCAGTCTCTTCTTAAGTCTAGTTTTCTCTATTCTTTGAACTTCTCTAGTCTCTTAAGTCTAGTTTTCTGTTCTTTGATCTTCTCTAGTCTCTTCTTAAGTCTAATTTACTCTATTCTTTGATCTTCTCTAGTCTTTAATGTGTTTTGATAACCGATGTATTCCAATCTCTTCTCCATACATTAAATAACAAACTACCACCCACCTACTTTGATAGGCATTTTTGCTTAGATAATTGTAAAGGAATTTCCTATATAAAAAAAAAAAAAAGAAAGAAAAAAATGTATAAAAAACTAAAATAATATTGTAATTTAAGAGTATATACACAGCCGTTGCTATATTACTACGTAAAGACTGCATAACTACTTGTGGAAATGATTTCACTTTCTATATACGTCACTACATCTCTATAATTAATCAAGTAAACGTGTCTTTAGAACGGCAAAAAACTAGAAAAACATAAAAGGACAAGTTTTTTGATAGAATTATTTACCTTAATGTAGGACAGACATTAAAAAACAAAAACAAAAACATTTTTTGTAATATTATACGATTGCAGGCAATTAAGTTTGTTGCTCTCTTCAACTATTAAATGAATAAATACTCTATAGGGTGGCTACTAAGCATGTGTTCATATTTCTAAACATAAATAATTGAAAGAATGCATTTAAAAGTGTTAGTAGGCTTATCACGATCTTCTTTTACATTCTTTTTTATGAGATTTCATTTCAATAAAAAACATAAAAATAAATTTTAATTATAGATTTGTCCGATCGTTTATAGCGCCTACAAGTAATCGTTAAAAGGTGAAGAAATTAATGTTTTTTTTTTTTTTTATGGAAAAATGTAACCTTTTTTCCCTCATTTTTTCTTTTCTTCTCTTCTTCAACCGGTTAAGCTCGATAATTGTTGATAATTGAAAAGATTTGCTGAGACTAATTTTTATTTGAAGTTACGTTAAAAATATATTTGAGGTTAAGTTTCACTTATTTCGGATTAAATTCATTTCACGTTTAAGTCATTATTGAGGTTAGGTTGGGTTAGGTTAGGTTAGGTTGGGTTAGGTTGGGTTAGGTTAGGTTAGGTTAGGTTAGGTTAGGTTAGGTTAGGTTAGGTTAGGTTAGGTTAGGTTAAGTTAAGTTAAGTTAAGTTAGGTTAAGTTAGGTTAAGTTAGGTTAGGTTAGGTTAGGTTAGGTTAAGTTAGGTTAGGTTTGGTTCAAATACAAAAAGGTAAAATAAAATTTCTTTCAGACCCTTAGCGATACAGAAGAACAAATCTCTCCTAAAACGTTACTCTCAGGTGGATGTCAGGGAAACCAATTTTTGCTTGAGGTCAAGGTTAAGTTAAGTTAAGTCGGCTTAACGTTAGTTTAAAACATTGCTTACAAATCATTGATTTGTTCACTAATTTTTGTTCGAGATTAAAGTTAAGTTAAGTTGGTTTACCGTTAGCTTTGTGCAACTCTGTGCGGAATAACATTAAAGTTTAACGGTAAGCATTTATATTATAATAGTTATTATTAACCCTAGTTTAAGTCATGATTATCAGCCAACCAAGTTTTGATATACAAAACAAGCCTTCGTTAAGCATTAATGTGTAGCTTAAGTTAAGTTCAAGTTTAATTTATAATTTTAAATTTAAATTAATCTTCTGTTTTGGACTAAAGTTTCGAGTTAAAGTTTTGAAATTTTAAATCAATATATATTTGTGTAGTTCGACCTGATTTTTGCCGATGGCTAATGGGATACTTCTCAGTTTTAATAATTTATATGTAATAACCTAGAAAATTATGTACGGGTTGAAATCGATTCTTTTATAGCCACTACCTTGATATGACAACATTTTTTTATGCCCATCACTTTCATATTACAACACTCCTCCCCACCCCTCCTCCCTTCAAAAAAAAAACTAAATTTCGATACTTAAAATACTGAGTGGGCGTGGCTTATCTTTTCCAGCCTTAAAGAAAGCAAGAGGATAGTTTTTATTGTGTACTTGTTGCAATTTAAAAGTAATGAGCAAAAAAATACCGGAAGATAAAAGTAATATTCATGTTACACTGGGGGCGGGTCCTCTCATCGATTCGACTCCGTTTTCAATACCAAGCTGGTTGTAAGAGTTTTCAATGTTTTTGTCAAATTAGAATTCAATATCTTAGTTTTTATAATCAGGAAAACGTGTACCCCAAGGCGGACAGACGGACATGCTTAAATCAGATTCTAAATTTAATGCTGAATATATACACATTTTGGAATCTTTGAAGCTTCCTTCTAGATATTGCAAACAAATTGACAAAGTGAATATAAAATGGAACTTGTTGACCGTAGTGTTTATAGTTTCACATTACGATTATATTCAAGGCCCTTTAGTTAGATTGTGAAAAATAAAAGTAAAAAATTTTGTCTTTATTATGATTTGAAAAATTATTTCGTTCCTTTTTTAAATAAAAAAAATTTTTTTTTTTTTTTTCAATAAAAATCAATGTTTTATAGAAAATATTAACTTGACCCGTTTATGTTTAATGGGTTTTCTGAAGTCCTCTTTAAGGTTAAATAGTAACTAGTATAGTATACGAATATATTGTCTGTTTACGAATTGTTTTAAGAATTATTTGGAAATCTCCATAAGTTTGGGTAAATTAAAAATAGAATTTTTAAGAAAGATTTTTTTTTTTTTTATATTTAACCTAAAGTCACGAAGACATTGAATTTCACGCCATTCAGGTAGAGATTACTCAAGATTCGTTTCAAGTCGATAACTCTGTTGTATTATTTGTTTAGAAACTATAAACCACCGGCAAATTTTTTTTCTTTTTTTTTTTTTTTTAAACTTTATTCTCATGCATACGAATGTTGTTTCTCCGCGTGTATACTCTTCTACCCACAAAAAGTCCAACCACCACCCAATAAACTAAACAAAGTCAGCCAACCCCAAACGTCAATCAGTTGTTGATTTTCAGTGGCAGTCTAAAGTTGTGGCAGTTGTAAAAGTTCGCATCGTTTTGTTTGTTTATATTAAGTGTAAAATTTTTACAAAAATTTATATTCAATTCGATACGTACACTGTGTGTACGTGTACGTGTACGTGTGTGTATTTGTGTAGGTGACTGTGCTATTATTTTCATTTTCCTTCGCGTTTATTTTTTTTTGTGTGTTTTTCTTTTTTTTTTTGTTTAAGTAAAACCAACACACAGCAGTAAGTTCTATGAGATTTTTGCATTTTTCGCAGTATTGCATAAATATTTTTGGTTTTTCTTTTTTTTTTTTTGTTGTTTTTTCTCTTCGATGCTGCAACACATGATGTTTGATGTTCATCGTAAATTGAAAAATCTGTGGTTATATAGTGGATGTTTTGGATTCAATTTTTAATTTTGTGAAACAACACTTCCATTATGGTTTCCATGAGTAAGTACATAAATTATACATTCAAGTAATGGCTTACTACGTTATCATTTGTATGAATTTTTTTGACAAAAATTTAAAGAGAAATCCCAGCATGAGTCGTATTTAATAACATATTGTCCTTGTATCCAACTAGTATCGAATAGAATAGAAGAACAAATAAAATTTCATTCACTATATTCAGAAGGCTTTTATTAATTGTAGGTGTGTAGGTGTGCTGGTGTGTAGATGTGTGTTTTCCTTTAATTAAACTTTTTAAATGTTTTTATGAAATATTTTTATAAAATTTTAAATCGATTTCGTCTATCAATTGTGCTTACAAGAGTTAGTTGTGTTATAGTGTATAGTGTTGTTATTGTTGTTGTTTTTAATTTTTCTCTGGAACATAATTCAAATGCAGTTGACATTTGTTTTAGATTTTTTTTTTTGTTTTTTTTTTTACAAGAATATTTATTTTTAAACTTTATTTATATACATAATTATTAGGGAAATAGATACAAATACTTTATTGCAAAATTATTCAATAATTTTTTTCGATTTTAATTTTGAAATTTTTTCCTCGTTGTAACCCAATAATGACGACAATACTTCATTGGTATGTTGACCGATTAAAGGTGGAGCTGTTCGAGCATCGTTTCTTGATTCACTAAATACTACAGGAGGACCGACAACTTTAATAGAACCATCTTTAGGATGTGGCAAAGTTTTGACTAAACCTATAGATTGAATATGTTCATCTTCAAAAACTTCTTTTAAACTATTAACAGGACCAACTGGAAATGAAGATTTTGCAAATAAATTCATCCAGTTTTGTGAAGTATCTTTAATGAATATTTGCTCTAGTAATTGTACCAGTTCTTGACGATTCTTGACACGATCTTTATTTGTTTGAAACTTTACATCATTTGCGATGTGTTTAATTTGAAGTAGATTACAAAGTTCTTTGAACTGTTGATCGCTGCCTGTACCCAAAGTAAGATAACCGTTAGCTGTTTTAAAACTTTGATATGGTACGATACTGGAATGAGCGGTACCCCATCGTTCCGCTTCAAGATTAGCGTTTAAATAATTGCTTGCTGCATTAATTAACATCGAAACTTGAGTCGAAAATAAATTAATATCAATTTTTTGACCTCTATTGGTGCGTTGTCGTTGTAAAAGTGCTGCTAAGATAGCGCCATGAGCATAGAGTCCGGTAGCTATATCAGTTACGGCCACACCAACTTTACTAGGCGGTCCATTACGCTCCCCGGTAATATGTAATAAACCGCCCATTGAAGCGGCTATAACATCATAACCAGGCCGTTTGGCATACGGACCTAGCGAACCATAACCAGTTATAGAACAGTAAATTAATTGAGGATTTATTACCTTCAAATGATCGTAACCCAAATCCAATTCATTCAATTTACCGGGTACATAATTTTCTACCAGAACATCACATTTTCTCGCCAGATCATAGATAATATCTTTACCTTTTTTCAAATCGATACAAACGCTTTTCTTATTACGGTTACATGCCAAAAAATATGTCGAATCGCCAGTTTTTTCAAGAAAAGGTGGACCCCATTTACGCGATTCATCACCTCCAACATAAGGACGTTCAATTTTAAGTACATCTGCTCCCATATCGGCCAGGATCATTGTACAATACGGTCCAGCTACAATACGAGTTAAATCTAATATTCTTATACCGCAAAGAGGATGTAAATCGGTTAAGTTAGATGCATTGGTATCGGTAGCAAACGCTTTAGTTCTTAATCTTAATAATGCAAACGATGATTTTGCATATAACAGACGACCAGTTTTTGCTATTGTATGCATAATCCGAGTGTGGTTAAACAGCAGCTGTTCTATATCTTACTTATCCAAATAGTTGTTATTTACAAAACAAAAACAAAACAAAAAAACAGAAAAAAATTCCTAAATTAATTTGTTTTGCTTCGTTTTTTAAATACACTAAACTATCTCCGTCACGAACTATTAAGTGGAAAATTTCCAAGAATACTAAATGATTTTCGTTGAGACGTTACGCGAGTATCATATTATTGTTATTGGAAGTAAAATTCTCTTTTTTATTTATAAACACAAACGAGAGAACTAGTTGTGCTGCCCTTGCAATAAATTGCGTGCAATTCTCTTAAAAATGCCTGTTGTGTTCGTTAAGTTTAATATCGAATAAGTTCGGCTGGCTAAGCAAGCAGAGAAAACGAAGTAACGCAAAGAAAGATTTTTAGATTTAGTTTGAGGAAGGTTTGAAGGGAATCCACTAATCGCGAGATCTTTCTTGAAGTTGTTCAGAAATGTTTTGTGAACGTAAAACTCGATTTATATATAGACGTGTCTACTTGTCTCTCTGTGATCGATTTTTTTAAAGCAAAAATTATCGATAAAGATAACTGTAATTTTTTTAATAATTAGAGGCATTAACTACTCTCCTAATGTTTCTAAATTTGATGATATTCAAAGCATGGTTTAGTTATAACGAATAAAGAAGATGCTAATGGAATTTCGCTTAATCCATTAACCGAATCTAAATATTGAAGAAGAATATCTCCTATTTAACAATCGGTTTTTTTTTTTACAATCGAAACATATTGATCTACTTTTACTCAAAGAAATTCTCTTCGTCTTGCATTTGAAGTGCTCTCTCTTTAAAAGACTAGCATTTCCCTTAAGGCACACATAAGTAAGATTGCATTTAAAGCGTCTAAAATACATGAAAACAAGAGTCATTGATATCTCATCGAGAGTAAATCAAAGTGAAGTTGTTGGAGATAGAAACAAGTATGTTATGTTTGCTACGTATTTATACCATCTCAGTTATACCAGCTTAATAAGCATGGGTGAGTGAGTGAGTCATTGTAGACTTTTTACCTAAATGTTGATGAAGGAAAAAACCTTATATTGTGTTGTGTTGTATTGTGTTGTGTTGTGTTTATGTTTATCAAGGTTAATTCTGTGGCAATAATAAAAAATAAATTACATTTTTATTTTTTAATGAACCGCAAATATGTAATCAACTAAATATATGCAAATAATTGAATACACTTATGCACTTAAGACGTTGCTATGAAAACCCGGACAATGATTTGAGGAAAATTTTTTATGAGAACTTATACTTTGCTCTTGATATTATCGTTGTCTGCGGTTCGACTTAGAATTACGAACAGAAGTCTAATCTTTTTTTTCTTTTTTTTTTTTTTGCTAATAATTATCCAATAATTGATTTCTGTAAGAAACTTCGCACATAATAAATTAATAAGAAGAAATATATAATTGTTTGGACATATTTGGACATTGTTTCTTCTTCTTAAGTTTAGTATATTTTTTTCTGTTTCAGTTTATTAAAAGTAACACCACTCGAACAAGTATTTTCGATAATTTTTTCAAAATGATTGCAAAAGTAATAGAATAATAATAGTTGAGGAAGTTATTAAGGATCTAACTCATCATTCTCTCAATAAGTTCTTACTGCAATTAATTCTTTTTTCTATTGTGGCGGCACGATACACGTGTCTTGATATTATATGCTTCTATATACTGTTTTATACTGTTATAAATTTGCTATATTTTGTTATATACTGCTATATAATGTTATGAACCTAGTGATTCATTGTCCCCTTTTCAAGATAATCGCATATTATAATGGGATTTGAACTCACTTGCTAGCTTACTTGCTCGCGACTCTTCTTAACAACTTAGCTAAGGTTGCGAGCGAATATAATGTTTTTATGGATTTCTTTTTTAAAGCACTTTCCTAGGTGACTTTCTGAACGAAGCTTTTTAAATATCTTAGCGATATATTCGATGAGTTCGAATTAAGACCAAGAGGAGCTGCTTACATGAATTAAATTCTAAAATTACTGAACTTTTTATACTTCAGCTCAATGATATGTTTTTAGGAGACGGCGGACTCAAATTTATATCGAAGTTTATGTCTAATCTACAAGTAAAAATGTTCACAAGTTTAAAAAAAAGGAGACAAAAATATATTAGATGTAACTAAAGCACCCAATGCAAAGCATTTTCAGTGCAAAGAATCAATGAACTTCCAAAGGCTTTTAAAAATCATCTCTCTTTTATAAGATTTAAAAACGTTCTAAAGTGAAATCTTTCCATTGTACGGTATAATATTTTCTATATTAACTAAGGAAAAGATTAGAAAGCTAGATTTATACGCGGAAATAGCTATACATATATATATATATATACGTATATATTTAATTATACACGAATATATTTTATTATACATACGCACGCATAAATCTAATTATGTACGCACTTATACCCGTGAACTAGCACACAACAGCTCATCTTCAAATTTCTTTTTAAATGTTCAGTTAAGTGATTTTATACGGACTGCTGCATGTTGAAGTCCGCATACCCGGATTTTAATACCCAATATGGTAGACTATATCTTAATTACGATTATGATATGTGATCTATAAAGTGACTGTAATGAGTGCATGGTCGCTCAAGGCATAAAGCGGGTGACTACACTTCTCTTTCTTTTTCTTCACATTTTTTCTGACCTTTCCTTTGTTACGTATATAAGGGACATATGATAATTGATCACATTAAAAGTTAAGACTTGGAAGATGTAATGGAAAACCCATTATTTTAAAAAGTGCCCTCTACATATATCCGTGAATTAGATAAGAGTCTCATAAAAAGCTAGATGCAAATTGCCCATTAAAGTAAGTGTTATTTTTAACACAAACAAGACAACAATTGACAGTTATAAAATGTTATGAATTGCAAAAATGTATTGTTTCTCGTTATCTATACTAATAATAATAATAAAAATCCCTGCAAAGAGTAGTATAGTAAAAGCTATTATTGAATCATTACAAAATTAGGACGGGTAGAGACAACAAAGACAAATGCCGTTGACGTAATAAGATTCTATAGAGATGTATAAATTATATATGCATACGTAGACAGGTGTCAAGGTCATTACGAATTCTTTTTTATTATTGTGTAAAAAGTCATATAACTAATAATTAAAAGATTCCAATGCAGAAATAATAACATTTAACAAATTCATTGAAACCTATAGCCATACGAGTCTTTTCCAAGAAAACTCACAGGTCAATTGTCATTGTGTAAACATTAAATAGCGGTTTCTCTGACTTTGTTGCATTTTAACAATTTACTCTTCGATTCAATAGTATCGGGAATATTTTAATAGAATTTTTTCCTTTACTCTTACATAGATTGCAAAGAGTATTGTCGCATCTGTAGCAGTGTATTCAAGACATTTACAATGACTTTACATTTCCTATAGACAGACTTTCGAAGAAATAGTTTTCATCTCTAACAAAAAAAGCATTACATTCGTTCTTTTTCCTTCTCTCCATTGGTTGTTCTACCTAAAAATCTTGAACTCATACGAATTTTTATTCTAAATTTTACTAATTAAAATGGTTGCTCAATTCGAGTTACATTCCGTGCATAACGTGATTTTCACGGTGCAAGCAATCGTCGTATTGTATCGACCACATTGGTCGTTTGGTGGTCATACTTGAAACTTCTAGTTAAGTAAACTATCAAACAACATCCGTATCTTGGCACCATGTGAGGTCAGCAGAAAACATTGTTGACCTGACCATTGTGACTTAAATTAGCAGATATAGATCTAGGGTTCTCCAATAAGACGGCACTAAGTGCCACACCGCACCTAAAACAAAAGATTGGCGCCATAAATTCAGCGGTACGATTACCTCGCGTTTCAGCGACGGGAACTGGCTAGCGAGATCGTGTGATCTAATGCTGTTCGACTTTTTCTTTTGGGTTTGCAGGTCCAAGCGAATAAATCGCAGACAATTAGTGCCGTAATCAATGCCATCAACTATATTGAGGCCAATTTAAATAATCGAGTCATCGAAAGTTGGACCTCTTGAATACTCGCTGACCATTAAAAGCACGGCGATTATTTGGCCATTATCATATTCCATGCATAGTGTAATTAAGTAATATATCTAATCTAATGCAGAAATTATTTTATTTCAATTTAAATTCCGAGCGTTTTTAACGAAAAACTCTTTACATATAATGCTGAAGTTCGAGTTATCTTTCAATTAAAATATTATTAACTTAAGAACGAGAATTATAAGATCTTAAGAATGAAAGAGAAACAGAACAAATTTTCCGAATGCTTTACCGTTTTTATCTATTGGATTAGCGAATTTTCGATACTTTTTGATCAGGGAATATAATCTAACGTGAACAATTGACTTAATGATTTTTTAAAGTCAAGCATTTATCTTAAATTTGTTTTCATATAAACGTAAACATTTATAAAAATACCACTCATTTATCATAAATGAATCGTTTGACACAATCAACCTGCGTTCTTGGAAAAATGGAATTTTTTCTCTAAAAACCATATAAATATTTTTTCAATCAATTTATTTTTTATACAATAACTAATAGATCCGTTTATCTTGTTTATTAATTTGCTTTAAAGCATGGAAGACTTTTAATTAGCATGATTTTCCAGTAAGTCTTATAAGGAATGTAGCGGTTATATTATATTATTAAGAACGCATTCTTTGTCAAAATTTCCACTTAATTAATACAAAAGTAAATCCGAATGTTTGCATAATAATAAAATAAGCTTTTCTTTAATAAAAAAAAATAAATAAATAAAATATTAATTAGTAAAACAATAAAATAAAAAAATAACACAATAAAAAAAAATAATAAATAATAAAACAATGAAATAAAAAATAAAATAATAAAAAATAAAACAATAAAATAAAAAATAAAATAATAAAAAATAAACCAATAAAATGATACAAAATAAAACAATAATATAAAAAATAAAATAATAAAAAGTAAAAAAAAAAAAAATAAAATAGAAAATAATAGAAAATAAAACAAAATATTAAATAATAAAAAATAAAGCCATAAAATAAAATATAAAATAATAGAAAATAAAACAATAAAATAAAATAATAAAAAGTAAAAAAATTAAATATGAAATAATTGAAAATAAAACAAAAAATTAAATAATAAAATAAAATAAAAAATTTTATAAAAATTAAAACAATAAAATAATACAAAATAAAGCAGTAAAATAAAAAATTAAATAATAAAAATTAAAACAATAAAATAATACAAAATAAAACAGAAAAATATAAAAAATTAAAAAATAAAACAATAAAATAATAAAAAGTAAAATAAATAAAATATAAAATAATACGAAATAAAACAAAAAATTAAATAATAAAATAATAAAACAATAAAATAAATGACACAGTAAAAAATAAAATAATAAAAATTAAAAATTAATAAATTGAGCATATTTTTGATTTATTGGCAAATAATGATTTGGAGTTGAGGCGCTTCCTAAGCGAGCGTATTTATGATTTTATTAAAAATTGTTTACGTGTACTATTTATTTATATTTATTATCAAATGTTGACGAATGCTACGCTTTCAAATCACTAGTTTCCCTTGTAACAGAGTATCAGTGTTGTTACATCTTTTTGAAGTCCTGTTCTTCTTTAAACTTATTTTCAATTTTAAGTCATGAAAAGCCAACAGTGCATCTGTCTCAAAAATTTATGTCGGTTGTTCACAACAGCCCTGTGAATTTATCAAAAAAATATACACATCGTTTCGACAGTTATTTTTACAAAATACCGACTCGTTACTTTTAGTCGCCAGTAGTATGTAATAAATTCATTTTAAATATGCAAAAATGCGGTAACGGAAATTGACGCCACGGAACATTCCTGCTCTATTCTTACTGTAATTTGCTTTAGCATTCGTTTGTGACTTTCCAAACCACAAATCAGAATTAGCACATCATATGACTGCTTTATGATCGATTAAGTAATTTTATTTATAGACATCACTCGTTGTTTAAGAGCACTTATTGAAGTCACGCAATAGTTTTACATACGAACTTTGACGATTAATGATTATCTGGTTTATAATTAGAGGATTCTTTCCATCATCCAATAATGTGTAATTATAGCATTTACATCAGGTAACAGGTGCTATAATTAACTAAGGCTTAAGTAAACATCATTAGTAGAATTAGTAAAAAAAAAAAAAGAAAGAAAACAAATCTGTAAAAATTATATTTAGCTGTGACCGAATCTTTTATGAGACATTTATCGTCCTTACCTTTAAAAAAAAAAAAAAAAAAAAGAAACAGAAAATCCGAAGGAACGAAGAAATTGAAATTTTTGACATCCTATAATATTGGATGGGCACGGACGTGCAGTTACCGTACGATCTGCCATAAGAATATACGGGAAAATGTTGACAAAATGTATATATTCCCGAACTTCAATGGGCTGGATCTGTAACAACAATTGTCAACTAATAATAAACTGTAAGAACAATACTTTTATTTTGGCTTCTATAATAATAAGTTTATCGCAAAATGATTCTAATTACCGTTTAATAAGGCGTGTGAAGTATCTATTAATATAAAACTATATAAATTCTTGCCGTTCAATTGAAAGTGAACTAAATAAAGTCCAGAGCCGCCACTGTGGCTGAATTTGTTAAGAAACGTCTCTAACAAGTCAGTGCACATGAGTTCAAATCTCAATACGATAGAGTTTTTTCATAATCAATAAATGAAAAAACACCAACGAGCCGCTTCAAGTGCTTCCCATCTCTCTAGTCTAGGAATTAAATTCATCAGTCTAGAGTATAGTAATACTAACAATAATAAATAAGGACCAATAGACTTAAGGTAGTAACCGTATGATAATATAATGAATTCTCTCGTAGTAGATGTAGAGTATTTTGGTATATAAAATTAGTTACACAATTTTTGTATAAAATACAAATATTTTGTACTTTTCTTTTAATGATTTAAGAGTTAAGAGACATTAAAATTTTTCATTTAATGTACATAATAATAATAATGATGAAACCTTTGCATAAAGTCATTATGTAAATATTTTTTATCTGTTAAATTAAACTAACTCTTTAAATCACTCTATAGGTCGATAGGAGTCCTTTTTTGTTTTTATTAATCATAAAATCTTTACAAAATAGTCTACATCTGCTTACAATATCCAGCACAGCTTGATATCGTAATAAAAACGCCATAATTAGAAATTTTCAATTAATAGAAATCTGGCAACTTTGTTTTACAAAAGATTTAATCAAATGTAAATGTTTGATTAGAGAGGTTCGATCGATTGTTGTGCTATTTGTTTTTGTTTCAATTTCTCAGTGAGTTTAGAAAAACCGGTTTGTTTTTGTTATTAATATCGAAACACAGTTAAGCTTTGCTTAGTTCTGGGAGAGAGAAATATAAAACACAAGAAATATTGTTTTTTTTTTTTTTTTAAAGAGTTTTAAAAGAGAGCGTCCTCTATAACAATAATCGGACATATATTGTATTTGTTTAAATGACTATGTGACTTTGCTCAAAGAAATTATTTGTTTAACGGAGGTTCGTGCGGTGCGTTCAAATTTTACAAGCGCGTCTAGGCGAGAAAAAACAAGCAAAGCAATGTGTCGTTTAAGTGAAACAAAATATAAATATAAATGAATTGGAAAAATATTAAAGAAGTTTTGAAAACAAAAATTCTATTGCAATTGCAGGCAACGGTTGTTAATAAAAGAAGTGTAATATAATAAAAAAGAAAAAAAAGGAAAAGAAACTTATAAGTTACAAAAATAAAGAAATCTAAAAAAAATATATATATAAAAAAGCTTTTTTCTTTTTTTTTGGAAAAAAGCTAAAAATCTACTTAATTTTTATTAAATTTTGTCTTTCTTTTCTGATAGACTTAAATTTAAAATTAAAAAAAAACAAAACCTTAAACTAAAAACAAAAAATATATTTAAGTAAAAACATTTTAAGGCAAGTAACCTGCAAATAACCTGCTACTAGCAAATCCACTTGCGATCGATCTCCTCGTAAAGCACAACTTAATCGAAAGCATCATAAAAACGTACCGAACATATAAGGCCCTGTTCGACTACACCAAAGTTTAAGACGTACGATTTGAACAATCGGTTGGTAGTGGGGTCTCGTTCATATGCGTTATTCAATCGGTTGTTCGTGCGCCGTGCCGTTTAACTACCTAGCTCCTGCGTGTTTATAACGTTTGTTCGACTGCTTGTCACACTGTACGCATATTGTGCAATCAACTTCCAACTTAACACATTACATCTATGTACATGTGTGTGTATCTCTGCGTCTGTATATTTATTTGTGCATACGTCTATCAATTCTAATGTGGCCGAAAGCTTTGCTTGTACAACACTTATAGATCCATACCTAAAGAAAAAAAAAAAGAAAAAAAAGAAAAAAGTCATATTGCAGCTGTAGCTGTAGCCAACAGTTGGTTATGCGGTATTGCACAATCCTTAGTTATATGCATGCACACAAACAACAAATGTGTACATAATTATTAGATACTAGTATTCTGCTAATATAGCCAACATCAGCATAAACAACATCTTCGTCATTGAAGTAATAGCAACAGTCAGTGTTTTCTGTGCTGCTGTGTGAGAGGTGGTTCTCGGTTGACTGACCAATTGAGTGTTGCACTATTGGTTTTTTGCCTTCTTGTCAGAAACCACCGCGTACCACACACACTCACACACACATATTTATATATATGCATATATACACAAGCGTACAAACAGGGGCGCGTGCGCACACTCCAAAGTTATAATCTAAAGAGGAAACATTGTTAAACAAAGGAAACCCGCGAAAAGCATTAAAAGTGTTAAGAGTTGAAAATAACAAAAAAGAAAAAACAAAAAATAAATAAATAAATAAATAAGAAAAAAAAAAATCTAAAACAAAAGAAAAATGCAATAATTTGTGACCCAGTTTTACATGAAAAACGAGCCATAACAAATCCGTTGCTCATTATTCATTCAAACAACTTGTTGCAGTTAAAGAAAAAAAAAAAATAAAAAAAAAATAAATAAATAAATAAATAAAAAATATATAATAACACATAAACATACATACGAGCAAATGTTTGCTCATAATACTCATCATTTTGTATATAATTTTTAATATTTTATTGTTGTTGCGTTATACTGAGAAAAACCGTCAAAATTGCGGTCCTACTTTGTTCCAGAATAACGGGGTACATAATGCGGCGCTTTCTGCGTACGGCCATGATCGTGTTCAGTTGGTTCGTTGTACCCTATAGTCGCTTCACTAACATCAAAGTGAGCCGCAAAAAACTGCCACCCATCAAATCACACCTATTGGAAATACCAGCTGTCGACTTGGCCAAAATGATAAGAACCAGAAAGGTAAGTTAATGTTTTCATTTCTTTTTCTTTTTATTATTTATTTATTTATTTATTTATCTCTTTGTTTATCAGATAATACTTTACTATAGATAAACATTAATTTAATTTGTCATTGATTATTATGTAGAAAAAATTTTAATGGATTTTATATCAATTTATTTATTTATATTTATATAAATCTTATATCTCTTGTGAGTGGGTATAACAGTTAAAATCAGAGATTATTTAATAGCTTAACAGCTTTAAAAAACATTTTCGAAGACTTCCTTTTTATTAATAAAAAATGTTTAGATTAATTTATTGAAAAGTTCTCATATTTTTCATTAGAGAATATTATTTTAAAGTTAATTATAACAAATTGAATTGAAAATAATAAAAACTTAAGTTATGCTGTAGGTCGTTGTGGGAAATCGCGTTTCAAAAAAAAAATCGATTTTGAAGTTTAGCAACATTTCGGAAACATATTCTTTTATCCCAATAAATTTTCCTTTATATTTGTCTATTATCCTGCCATCCCGGAACCATAGAATTTCGGTCTCATATTTAAATATTCTTTCTCGTTCACTTTTCCCCAACATTTGTCGCTATGAAGTGAACATTTTCCTATATTTTTTAAGGACGGAATCACGGAATATGAGAGAAAAAGACGGGGAAAAAAAATTTCAAAAAACTTTTATCCAAAAAAGTTGTGAGCAGAAAGGCAGATGGTTAAATGTTGGATTTGTTGGATTGTTTAACATGGACAAAGAGAGAGAGACACAGAGAGGGGCATACGAGATAAATATTTAAATGATAGGCGAGCAAAATTATAAGTAGACTGTCAGGTAAATGACGGCATAAACAGATAGTTGAAGGGAAAAAAGAAGAGACTAGAATGACAAATGAGTAGATATATTGTAGGTTTATTAGACCTGAATGGAGAGACGCGGGCAGACATAATAAATGTTCATATGAAATGATATACAGACACAGCACAGTTAGACAGGCAGTCTGGATGGACAGTTGAAGGGGGGAAAAAAGAGAGCAAAAAGGTAGGCGGCGGGTAGATGTTGAATTTAGATAAACGTAAAGTCGCACGAAGAGGCCGCAATCAAGCTAATGGAGGAATCTGCGAATAGTGAACCCTCGTAGAGGGTGATAGATAAATTGATAGGCAGATAGATAGATAGATAAATAGATGTTTAGGTAGATACACCTATAGTTTAATTCCAAATGTAAAGTAGTAAGTGAAAAGAACGCATAGAAAAAGCATCAAGTTCTGTCTGGTCTTGGAAAGTTCTTAAGTTATTTTGGCCTTTCGGTCTACGAGCAAATAGCGTGTGCGACATATGTTAAAGCACAAAGTGCTGAGGTGGAGCACACAGGTTTCTTTTGTCCGCTTTGACCATCTTAGAGAAGTATGTTTACTGTATCTCTGAGAGATACGAAAGGATAGCAGAAGTACGTCAACTTTCTGTATCAGATTCAACGAAATAAAATCGTTACGAAGTCCGCATCCAAACTCTTAATTTCAATAGAGGAAGGAGAGGATATATAGGATGAGGTTAATGAGGATCGCCAATCCGATTCTGGGATGCCCAAAGGTCATAGAACAACTAATTGCCACATGCCAACTAGGTCCATGAAAAAAAAACAGTGAAAATTATGAAAACATAGGCAGCATGACTAATAATAGAGGAAGAAACGTATAACTAAATATAACTTAAGTCATTTCATAATCTCGTCTGGATAAAGAGCATGTGGGATCAATTTATTATATACTTTTTTTTTTAAATCAGATTTCTACTTATATTTGGCAAACGGAAAAACAAAATTAAGTTGCCTGCACCTAGCAGTGCCGAACACAACAGAGAGATTGTTAAAGAAATGCAAGAAAAATAATTATTAAATTACAAAAACTAATTTAATAATTCACGAAATAATTTCTACATAACGCTATGGCCAAATTTTACATTTACTATTATGTGTTTAGATGTGAGTAAGAGTGTGCATTTGTGCGCTTTATTTGTGTGCTTTACTTTCTTCATTAAGCGACTGTGATTAATGAAATTTCTATACACCTTAAATACTTCAATACTCTTCAATACTTTTCAATACTTCAATACTTCAATACTTCAATACTTCAATTTTGATTCTGAATTTATGGGAATATGTACGTTGTTCACGCACCCGTACAAATTAAGTACAATTAACAAAGACGTACGAAATATATGAACGAAAATCTCTTTATTTCTCTTTAATATATCACATATTAAGAGATAACAACAACAACGCATTTATCAAAATATGTTTTCAGTTATTCCGTTTCGTTGTATAGGTTGAATGGCAAGTGCGTGTATAATCATCAATCATCAAACAAATGGTTTTATTTTTGTTTTTTTTCTCTTCTTTAAAATTACAACAACGACTCTAAAAGAGGTTGCAACGAATTCTTTCAAGCAGTATAACCTTTAATTTGTCGGATGACTGCTGCTGACCGGAAAGCAACAATTCGAAAACGGAATTTCGAGTCTCAGTTGTGATACACATATACGAGACTTAAGTCTCATCGCGCGGTAGTTAGCAGATTGCTTAACATAATTCACAATCGAATTCATTCCACATATTGCGCTCTGCAGTTGTAGATTATTACAAAATTTAACGTGGAAAAGATTATTAAGAGGAATTTTATTCAGATCTGTGCAGCTTTTTTCAATAAATTCTTCCGATTGATGCAAACATTTACTTGGTACAAATGAGGTAAACGCGCATGAAGCTTTATAGGCAAATAGTTCTTTTGTTCACATTCTTTACTATTGAGTGCGAGTCCAAATTAACCAAAAAAAAAAAAATATCTTAAATGAAAAGATGATAATGTTCCTTGAAAACTATTCCAGAACATCAGATCGCTACAAATATGTTTAAATTTAAAAAAAAATTTTTTTTTTAGTTCCAAATTTATGAACGGAAGATCGAAGAAGACAATCAGCGTAGAAAATAATTGTATAACTATGATTAATGTCAATAATTTCTGACTAAAAAATTATACGCATTTGTAAAGAGCGATAATAAAGTTTTCTTCTCGGTTTTTCATTGCTAATCGGTTGGCGACATCTTAAACTGACCTTGAAATTTCAGAATTGTTGCCTTTTAAAACGAATTTGTCTTCAACTGCAATTGATTTCTATAGTTGTCTTCAATCAACTTAGGATTTTTCATATTTATGATACCCAGGCAAACCCATTCTTAATCCATTTTAAGTTTTTCCCCTTTTTCGAAAAAATGGAAAACGTAAGGGATAACTAAGATCCAAACAACTGGAAAACTGAAATGCGTTATGGAAATAAGTGTTTAGAAATTTTAGAAATCCCTTCCTAAGTCTTGTCCTCCCCCCTTAGTGCCACAAATGTCTTGTCATTTTATTAGTTTTTCTTTATTGGTTTTTCAACAGCACTTTTTAATGTAAGCCTTAGGAATACGGGAAAGTAGCATAACATACGAAGTAAGAAGATTCGGTAGTGAAACAACAAAAAAAGAAAGTTCACCATTGAAGGATTAGTGTACTGTGACATTCCGTTTGTCAAGACTTTTATTATAACACATAGAATCAAGCTTAAAAAATTTTGTACATTATCGGCACTCTTGCAGCAATAAATTTTAAAATGGTGTAAACATGTCCGTCTCTCTGTCTGATTGATGTCTCCGATAAAAACTGAGAAATTCAGAGGAAACTCTAATAACGAATTATAGGCATTCTTGGAGTAATAAATTCTAAAACGGTTTAAGTATGTCCGTCCCTCTGTCTGACTGATGTCTCCCATAAACATTCAGAAATTCAGAACAAACTCAGATAACTTAGATATAGGGGTTCTTGCAGTAATAGATTCTAAAACGGTATAAGTATGTCTGTCCATCTAATAGTAATATCTATGGTAGACGTTCAAAAATTCAGTTATCGGGTACAAACTTGCCAAAAATATTGAAATTTCTTGTACAAAGCTTGATAGGGAAAACTGTCTGTTGGGATGCCACATGAACTGAGACCACTTCTGTTTTCAAAAGCACAAAAAAAATGAGGATTTTTGCTCATTACTCCTGAACTACTCATAAACGATAATAATTTTTCGGCAGTTAGTTTGCGGATGATTCTAAGAAGTTCGCATAACAATGGAAACCATCGTCACCCCGTTTTATAGACCATAGAAATTTCATATTTTTTCCTTTTCGATTTTTTTAAGCTAAACATGGCGGATATAAAAGACGCGGACACAGCAATAAATAATTTTTTTTATTTTCCTATCATTCTTTAAGAGCGATATAGGTATTCCAAGCTTTCCTTACCATGCTTGGAACGTGTTCCTATCATTAGCAATAAATTTCTTTAGCTCTTTACTTTATATCCGTCCTTCTGAGTTAGGAACAATCGCTAAAATAGAGGTTAAGATCGAAGAGCTGGTCAAATTCATAACTCAATTCATTAGATTTACAATCATCGCGAAGAACTTCTGGAACTAAAGTTGATTATAATTAATTAATTCTGGAACTAAAGTTGATTATAATTACAGAATTGAATCAATGTATTTTTCATTCTCGTTTCTTATGATTGGAATGAATCGATCGTTAAAAGTGTTCAAAAAAAAAAAAAAAAACAAAAGAAAGATGTTCCTATCAAGAGTCAAGTTGGCCACCTCTGTTTTGTGCATCTACTCATTAATATCTATTTATTGACGTCCATTGCCACATTTAATCACAATAAATTTTTTAATTGCTTTAAAATATTGAAATAAACAAATGTACAAAATTCACTAAAACTTTTTATGAATATTTCCTAATGTACGATTTTAATGTTTATTACACTATACGTAAAAAGATTTTAATTTCGAGAAGAAATTCTAATCACTTTTGATAGCTGCCAACAATTATATGAAATTACTTATTGAGAAGAGGCACGCTTGCAATGCGTGACAAATAATGACGTTTGCAATGATGTTTTCATTTTTGTTAACAAGGGTTTAACAACAGGGTCAAATTCTGACGAATATCATAATTTCGTTTCTTTTTTTTTTCTATCTCTCTGACGCAACAATTTTAAAAAAAAAAAAAGCCATCTATGATTTTAAAAAGATAAAAAAACGCCTGAAACTCCTTTAAGGATCGTAAGGTCTAGAAAATCTATCATATTTGTGATCAAAAAAAATTTCTGAGTCAATTTAGATATATTCAGCAGTGCTTTTGTTCTGTCTGCTGCAGTCTTCGAAGTCATTAAAGTTAAATTCTAAGGTAAGATTGATCCGTTGTAAGGAGTGAATTTGTGGAAGCATAGCAAACTCACTTCACTTACCGATCTCTGTTATTTTTCTGACACTTGACATTTGTGGTTTGTTTTTGAGAGATAGGATAGTTAGGCGTGGCTTGACGTACTAGATGGTTTTTTGCCATCGACCAAAAAAGGGTTCAAAGAATCTGTATTAAATTTTGTATGAAAAAGTGCCCTAATTCATCATTTCAAATGTAGATTAAGACGCTTAGCGAGTTTACTTTGAGGAAAAAAATGGTTATAAGTTATACAAGCTCTTGACAGAAGAACGAAAAGACGATACCTGTCATGAAAACCCCAGCACCTGAATAATCGATGAAAACTTTGAAGCAGTGAAGAAAAGTTTTACAAAGAATCGTTGAATCTTTGCTAGAGAAATTGCTGAGAATGTCGATATATCAGTCGGCTCAAGTCATGCTTTTTTTTTTTTTTTAATGTCTTGGACATTAAATATGGGGCAACGAAATTTGTTCGGAAATTACTAAATTTCGTCATTGCTTGTTCATGATTTTTTTTTACTATAAATTAAATCAAAGTTATTTCTCAGCCACCACCACATTCATCGGATATGGACTCGTGGCACTTTTCTTCCTTATTCCCAAAACTGAAAAGACCCATAAAAGGATGGAGTGTTGCCACTTTTAAGGAGATAAAGACCGCATCGCTGGAAGAGCTCAAGGCCATATAAAAAAGCGCATATCAGAAGTGCTTCGAGGATTGAAAAAAGTACTGGGACAGCTGTATTATATACATCTAAAGGGGGCAAAATAGATATTAATGAATAAATATTTTTTGAACACACCTCGTACATTAATTATATTTATATTACAAGTTAAAGCGAAGGTGGCTTTGGAATTTGGAATTATTTTTAGTAGAAAAATAAACATTACGGATCGACTGACATAAATCAAAATTTTTTTCGCAAAATTGAACTACGGACTTAAGGCAATGAATGCATAGAAATCTTTTTCTTTTTTTTTTTTTTTGGCTTATTTATCAACTAAAGTCTTTAAATTTTTAAACTTTTAGAACCTGTAACGCATTAAAAATACAGATGATTGAACTCTCAAATGAGAGCTAACAGTAGCCAGAGTATCCCCAGTTCAATAGTATCCCTATTGTCCCACAATCTAAAACAATTTATAAGTTTCCAGGAAGAAGCAACTTAGGTTTATGTGTTCGAAAATATTTGTTTTAGCACACGTGTGCTCAAATTTATTTATTTTTTTTTTTTGTTTTTGGTTTTGTTTTCATAAAAAAAAAAAAAAAACGTGTTTACCTTTATATTAAATGTCTGAAATTAAAGTCAATCATTGATTCAATTTTCAGTTGAGCAACCTCACGACTCGTAATCTGAGTGCAAATAGAGATCATTCGGTTGACAATAAATTTGAGTTCCCTCCGTCTTATTCGCTCTTTTTACTTGTTTTTCTTAACAATTTTGATTTCTATTATGTCGTACTTACGTTTACGTTACATTTTATTTGTTCAATATGTTTATAACAATTAAAATAAATTGTTACTCGTTTCATTGTTTTCAATTGTGTCCATTACAACAATAACAATAAATTAATTCATTTTAATTACACGCGCTGTTTTTTTTTTTTTTTGCTTATCACCGAAATTCTATGCTTTTGAAAATTGTTTTTCTAAGGAAATCTGAAATTGTCTGTCATCATTACATTAAGCTTTGCTTGTATTACATTTTGCCTTACGAGTGTAAAAACAGAAACGTTAAATAGAAAATGATTTAATATTAAATCGGATAGTAGAGGGGTGGAGTGGTGGATGGGAGGGGGAGTTATACAGAATAAAAAATTTTCTTTAACGGTTTACTGTTTAGCATTTTATGATGGTAGTAATGCTCGTAAAAATTTTTTTTTATTTAAATGTTAATACAGAAACTACTTCTATTTTATGATACGCAATAAGATAGAATTCGAAATACAATAAAGAGTGGGCCATAAGTATTACTAGAAATATAGAATAAAAAGTTATGTATACACATAGACTTAGGGTTAGATTTACATGTAAGATTGAGGTTAATGTAAACACTTGAATGATAGAATTAGACTTAGAATGATAGAATTAGATAGAATTAGAATTAAAGTTGAAATTATAGAACTAGAATTCGAATTAAATTTAGAAACAAAATAAGAATTAACTGCAAATAACTTCAAATATAGATTTAGGTTTAGATTTAAACCTAGAGCTAAACTTAGTATTTGAACTTCAATTAAATTTAAGTTAGATTTAAAATTAGAAAAAATTAAACTTAGAATTATAATTAGAGTTAGTAAACCAGATTTGTAGTTAATTATACAAGTAGTGTTAAAAATATAGTTAAAGTTGAAATTAAAGTTAGAATTAGAACTAAATTAAAGTTAAACGCAAATTTAGGGTCAGATTTAAAAATAGAATTAAAGTTAGTATTAGAACTTGAATTCATGTTAAAGTAAAAGTTAGACTTAAAATTAGAAAAAATTATGCTTAGAATTAGAATTAGTGAACTAGATTTACAATTGCCAGTAGAGCTACCCAAATATACATAGCTAAAGTTGAAATTCGAAGTTCGAATTTGAACTAAATTTAGAAATAAAATTCAATTTAAATTAAATTAAATTTTAAAATTAAATTAAAATTAAACATAAATTTAGGATTAGATTTGAACATAGAATTAAAGTTAGTATTAAAGCTTAAATTAAAATTAGAATAAAACTTGAAGTTAAAATTAGAAAAAGTTAGACTTATAATTAGAATTAGAGTTAGTGATCTAAATCTGCAGTTTATTATACAAGAAGAGCTAAGCATATAGGAAAAAGTTCATATTAAAGTTCGAATTAGAGTTAAATTTAGAAATAAAATTGAAGTTAGACATAGGTTTAGACTCAAAATTAAACTTAGAATTAAAGTTAATACTAGAAATTGAATTAAATTTAAAGCAAAACTTAGACTTGCAATTAAAATTGGATTTAGTAACAAAATTAGACTTCGAATAAGGTGATGGAATTAGGTTTAGGGTTAAAGATAAACTCAAAGTTAGAGTTAGAACTAAATTTAGAAACAAAATTACAGTTAAACTTAAACATAAGTATAAGCTTAGGTTTAACATTATAACTTAGAGTTAAAGTTAGTAGTAGATTTACAGTAAATATTAGTTTGGGGAAAAAGAAATCCATTATTTTCCAATTCGAAATGTTAAATAAAGTACTGAAGTTCATATAAGATTGGATGGATTTCTTTTTCCCCAAACTAATATTAGATTACGTATTAATAGCACAGTTGGACTTAGAATTAGTGACAGTGATAGAATTATACTTAACGATAGACTTAAAAGTTAAAAGTTTCGAATTTGAATTAGAGTTAGAGTTAGTATTAGAATTAAAGTTCGAGGTCGAATTCAAATTACTGTAGAATTACAATTAAAATTAGAATCAAAGTTAAAATTAAATACAAATTTATAGTTAAAGCTAGAAGTGGAATTAAGATTTAGAGTTCAATTAGATTAGAGTTAGAGTTCAATTAGATTTGGAATTGAAATAGGATTAGAATTGTCACTGGAGTTAAAGTCAGAGTTATGTACTTAGATTTATCGTAAGAGTTAGAGGTATAACTAATAATTAAATAAAATTAATTAAATTTATAGCAAAATGTAGTCCGATAATTCAAACTGAAATGTTGAATGTGAAACCTGTAGTTCTGTGTACTGTGTAATGAAAACGATTTCATGAAATCTTCGTACTGAGAACTTCCTAAAAAACTTAATTATTTACATTACCAAAGGAAACTGTAAACTTTCATTCAGAGGAGGAGAAGTTAACCTGTTCTAATATTCTTAATGGTACATAACTTTTGCTAAATTTGAGACTCTTTTTAGATTTGCCATCATAGGTAAAAAGAAAATTATTAAAGAAATTGTAGACGGCACCACTTCTAAGCTTACAAGTACCATTGGTAGCTTAGCTAGCTATGGTGATTGATCTTCCTACATAAACTTTTCTTATAGAAAATATTCAAAAAAAAAAAAAAAAAAAAAATTGTTCATTTATCTCCCATTTAAGCTTTACCTTTGCCTTTATTACTTTCTACGAAGCCTTGCTGTCTACTATCAAACATTTCTTGCCCACTGAAATAAGAAGAATGAGAGCGCATTGTTCTTTTTCTATCTTGAACTTTCTCTTTCTCTCTTTTTATCTCTCTCTGGCATTAATCTCACATACAGCTTCGTATACACCTCCTCCTTTACTTGAACTGGGTCAGTCTTAAGAGCACCCACATAATGTAGATTAATATAATGCTGTGTTGCAAATGACATAATAAGTTTAATATACGTACACCCTTTGCTGCTTATGATGGCTATAAAAAGGAAAAGAAAAAAAAATGTTGATGTTATTTGCTTGAAGTAACTTAAGTAGTTTACTCGCTTTTATGACTCAATGAATTACAAATGTGTTCATGAATTTTTATTAAAGTACATTTAAATTGACTTTGACTTTTTCACATAGTTATGTACATACATACATACATACATACATACATTTGTGCCACTTGAGAGAAATGAATTTAAATTATACGGAGCAAAAGAAAAAAAATTTATTTTGCAATCAAGTTAGCTGCCTTCAGCTTACAACGAAATTGGTTAACCCTCTATTGCAAATTTCAAGGTCTTCTACACTACTACTACATCTCTTTTTTAATTTCCTTCTTTTTATGATTTTTTTTTCCCTCTTTAGAGATTTTTTTTATTTCATCTCTTAACAAAATCTAATGAAATATTGTAAAATATCATAAAAGGCCGACCACACATAACGTTGTTTAGATGCTTGTAAAGTTATGTGCTTGTGTCAGTTATAACAATAAAAACGACACATAAATTAAGAAACAATCATTTGCTTTCGTTTAACTGCAAATTTATTACAATTAATTAAGTTTATTATATCCGCCATCACAGGGTAAACAATTAGAATAAATTTTTTGTTTTTTTTTTTTTTGTTTTAAAGCTTAATTAATTTGAAAACGTTTTAGTTATAATGATTATTTCCTAAAAGATTTTTTTTTTTTTTTTTTTTTTTTTTTTTTTTCAAACAGCAGCAACTTTCAACGTATTTTATTCCCAAAGATGAGATGCGTACATGCTTCCTTCATTGTCTGTAGTTCGACATGTTTCGTTGTATTACCAAAAATGTCGAGGACATTTAATTATTTTATAACACTTAAGAGGAGAGCTTCTACGCAAACATCATTGATTATCATTGATCACGATTGATGATTATTATCATCGCGCTTAAAAACAATCCAGTTTGATTGAAATTGATCTTAAATGCTTTCACTTCATCACTTCATCGTAAAAACAAAAGTTGACTTTAATTTCCGATAAAGTAGAAGCAAATTTAAATTTTGCATATAATTTTTGCCAAAATAATACGAATAAAAATCTAGATCTACAATCTACTTGAAGAACATGCTTTGCTTCTCATCTCAATCAACTCACGTAGTAGTAGTATTGATAACAATCTCTTGTAACAATGAGAATACTTAAGGATGTATTTGTTGCTGTGTTATGTACATCAAAATGATATGCTCGTAAAGAAAAAAAAAATCTCTTTAATTGTTTTGTGTTTTTTTATACCCTACACACCTCTTATACAATACAGTATATATTGAGGTTATATTTAAAAGTCTCCGCGATTTTTTGTTACATTTTTAAATTTATTTTTGTAAACTGCTCTTTTGAAATGATTTCAAACTATCATATGTTTGATTTTTAGCACCTCCGTTATTTCCTTACAGCTTGAGTGCCGGTCTTGCTTCACTAATTGCAAAATTTCATTGACTTCTTTAGTAACCAAAACCACTCAGAGCCACTCAGAGCCACTCAAAGCCAGCCATTGCATATTCGACAAGAAAATTATTGTTAAGTTTGTATAAATGTATGTGATATCCAGAAGGTCTTACGATAGACCCACCTTCGTTGTACCGATCGGGAATCAGATACGTAATAATGTTGTAAATCGATTTAAACCTATCCGTCTGTCTATCTGTCCATAAATTCTTGTATTCGACTTAGAGGTTCAAATTTTTGATATATTTTGTTGAAATTTGTTTTACTTGATTTGATGTACTTTATTGAAAATGGATTTGATTAAACCATTTTTACGCCCACTCTGTATATAGTGCAGCATATGAAAAAAGTCTTTATAAAAAAAAAAAAAATTTACGATTTCTAATATTTTTCGACAGGAATCGACGACCAAATCTTCGTTTTATAACATGTTTCGACAGAAATCGAAATTAGGAGACAAGAACTAATAATTTGGGATAATAAATGAATGTAAGAAATTTAGATCGAATAATAAGATTTTTTTCAACTTCTTCTCATATAACCGGTCCTAGGAGAGGTAAAGCTTTATATAAGAAAAAATAGTATAGTGTTTAATATTGTATAATAAAAATGAGTCCCTAATAATCATTTGACATAAAATTTAATTGTATTTAAATTGGACCACATAGATCTACTTTTTTGGATCCACCTACTTGTAAGGGGGCTTTCAAGGAGAATAATTAATTTTTTATATGACAACTTAGTATTTTATGAGAGAAATAATTGAAGAAGAAACGACTTTCGATAGAAAAATTAATTTACTAAATTTAGATCACGTTAGTTCACGCTACATTCTTCCCTACTTATAAAGAAAAGGGGTTTTTTTTCAAAAATATTTCCTTTACAAACAAGATATAAAATCCTACATTTTTTCACGAAAATAAATAAAGATTTGTATTAAACAAAATAAGTTAATAAGGTATTTAGTGATCGGTCTTGCCAGACTATAACGTCTTAAATTGTTTTTGCAAGAGATTTCGTTTTCGTATTCGTGTATGTGCTTGAAATCTTATGTAACGCATACACTACTATATGTAGTCCTGATATTTATAAACACACTCTTTTATGCTCACATAATTTATAAATATTACAACACACATCTCAACATGATTAAGGTTAATTAACTTAACTTTTAAATGAAAAGTCACCGTTGTACGGTAAACAACACTTAACTTATTACACAAAGGGAAACTTTAATGGACAAAAAAAAAAAAAAAAAATACTTGAGTTGAAAAAAAAAAAGCTGTGAAATACAAAGCAAAAAAAAAACCCTTCCTCAAGGACGGAAAGTAATCATAGTTTCGCTTCTCAGGTACGGTACGTCGTCACTCAAAACATATTATTCTCTCCTTACACAAGCGAAATCGACAAAATAGATTTGTAAGACTAGAAAAAAAAAAGCAAAAATTTAGCCAAGAATTTAGATGATTCGATGGATTCTTAGTTAACTTTGATATTATTCTACGGATTGAAAAAGTTTGCCTTCTACTTAATCACGACCAGTGAAAAGAAAGAGAAAATTTATATTCACTTTATCTTAGATACTCGCTTTACACGGACTTTATCACTGTCGAAATAACGTTCAAATTATAAAGGATTTAGAGAAAATCCTTGAGGTTTGTGTGAGATGTTTTAAGTTGTTTTCAAATTAATTGGTGGCAGTTAATGCAAAAAGAGAATAAGTGAAAACCAAGTTTGCGTTTTTAACTCTAAGAAATATGGAAAGACTGTGACGTTTCACATTTTTCGCAAAGAGAGAGAAAATGTATTCTTCACCATTTATTTTTTAAAGCGTTACAAAGTAGGAAAATTAAACAGTACACCAAAATCCTTTCCAATGGTTATTAAAGAAAAAAAAAAAGCTTTTTTGTACCCATTATCTGGGCTACATTGATTCCAAATTTAATGCTAATCAAGGATATGTATACCTTATAAGGTCTGTAAGGCTTAGTTCTCGGTAGGGTAGATAAATTGGTAAAATTAGTGGTGGGTATAAAAAAGTTAAAAATCGGCCACGCCCATCAAATCGAAATTTAATTTTTTTCGAGTTTTTTTCTTTTACGGGGGAAAGTGATTCGACCATAGCTGAATATAATTTTGTCACTTGTCATAACCTACACCACTTGTGGGAGAGGATATCTTAAGCCGTACGGATGTCTGCCACTCCAGAAGGGTTTAAGACAAATCCACCTTTTATTATATCGTTTGATTCAGAAATATTTTCTAACTCGATTCAGACTTCTCTGTCCGTCTATCTGTCCATGCCCCTTTGTATTTAACCTATAGATCGCCAGTTGGGGTATTTTTTTTTTCTTTTAAAGAAAGTTTCTCTCATCTTATGCTATATTGTAGGCGTGTCTTCCGATCAATTTCGCCCTTTTTCAATATCAAATAATGTTTTTCCTAGAATTTAAAATCGATATCTTAACTTTTCCGACTCAGACAATATTTATCACGGGCAGATAAGCAAACGGACGGTTACTATTGTTTAGGTCACGGACGGCTACAATCGTATAGGCTACTTGAAACTACCTTTTGAGTGTTGTGAACTCTCCAAATTCGCGATTTCTGTATTTGTTATTTAACAATTCAGAAAAAAAAAAATTTATCTTCTTTAATTAGGGTAATCCACTAAGTCTATTGGGAGTATTAAAACAACTAGATCACTCATCTAGTTCATCTTTTTAAAAAAAATAGAGCTGATAGTCTTAGTGGCTAATATAATCATCCTATTCTTTTTTTTTTTTTTTACTTCAAGAAATCATTTCATTGGTCTACATAAATTATAATAATAATATTACTAATAATGTTAGGATCACAGTTCTATACCTTTGCGTTTAAGAGAATCTGGTAACTATTTTTGCCAATTAGCAAATAGGAGACGATGAGAGTCTTCGATAAAATGTAATTATGTAAGCAAGTTTGATGGTAATAATCTCTAAATGCGCTCAATTCTATACGTGAAATATGCAAAATTATTATATCACCAGAATCAAGAGATTTGATCGAAGGCACTCACCAACCGGGAGACTCTATATTTTGTTTATATAATTAACCCTCAAAGTCTGTCATGAGTTACTTTTTTAATACTTTCTCGGGGAGGTTCTAGACATTAGCAACAGGCCATGATTTCTGTATTTAATTAACAAAGATAAGTAGAAAATTTCAGTTTTCTCTCCGCATTTGAAGGTTTTCTTGGGAACTCTCTAAGAATACAAAGACAGGTGGCAGTCTTCCGTGCTTACTCCAATCAAAAATGTATATCTTTCTCGCTTTCTCTTATTATAAACGGTATGATTATATCAGTATGCTTTCATTTTTACGAATTTTACGAAAAAAAATTTTTGGTTTTCCTGTTCTGTTCTGTGTACGCACTTCAAAATTCCTACATAAATGCATTTATAGTACACTGAGCCTGAGCCTGTTAACTGATAAACAAGAAGGTGAGAGAAATATTTATAATTAAGAAATGTTTGAGTGGCAACCCCCCCGCCCCCCCACAGAAATGTTAACTCTCTGGCCAAGTTGTATTAAGTAGTAAACCGGTCAATTTTGTTGTTTTACAACAAATCTTCATTTCATTGTTAAGTGTTGACGTAAAATATTGGCAAACATTTACTGAAACAATCTCTACTTAGATGCGAATTCAAAGTTCATCACATTTAAATATAATTTTTGATTTTCAAAATTTATCTACAAAAAATCCTACAAAAACAATTGTAGTTCTGAGTCATTTTTCGATCGCTCGCTTGCTCGCTCGCTTATTTGTATTAAGCCACGAAAGTTATTTGATTTTTTTTCCCTTTAATTATCATCTTCTAGGAAAGATGTTTCGAAATCAATTATTAAAGTAATTCTAAATAGCGAAATAATTCTAATAAACGAAGATGAGACACTCGTATTAAAAAAATTTGGTTTTTATACCTTTTACAAAGAGAGATCGTTATAAGCAAGTCTAGAAAATTAATATTAGATTGGGGAAAAGGTAATCCATTATTTTCCAATTCGAAATGTTAAATAAAGTCCTGAAGTTCTTATAAGACTGGATGGATTACCTTTTCCCCAACCTAATATATTTTGTACTACCAGCTACTGTGTGTGTGTGTGTGTGTGTCGCGTATAAATAAATTATAAGAGTATGTCAAGTATTTCTGTTATTATTTTTTCGCACACACTGAAGCACGCATTCACAGCTTGGAAAGGATGGATGAAAAATATTGCAAACAAAACAAAATGAAGCTCAATAAAAAAAAATAAATTAAAAAAAAAAAAACCCCAAGAAATGAATGTCAATTATTTGCAATGAACTTGAAGTTTAATATAAAGGAAAAGGCGAGCTGGTAAAAGCATACCCCATTTGAAAAAAAAAAAAATATTTTTAAAAAATGAATTTTATTAAAAGAAATTAAAAATTTTTTTTGTTATGATAAATAAGAAGATACGAAAAAGTTACTCAAACTCGTTTTATTATTACGTCTTCTGATTCGTATACTATAGATATGATAGATTTGATTAAAAAAAAAATTAAAAACACAAAAAAATATATATATATAAATTGCATTTTAAGATTTTTACTGTCCGAAAATATCATATACATTTTAAAATTTAAATTAAAATAATTTTTATATATAAAATTACAGTAAAATATAATGAAGGTTTAATAAAAAGAAAAATGATTTTAAAAACTTTTCATTACAAAACTTAACTGCAACTTGTAACACAAAAATGTCTTTTTGTAATTATCTCTCTCTTGTGTGCGTGCGTGTTTGAGTGTTAAAATCATCATGTTACATATGTACACATTTTTTTCCTCTAATTGTTAGGGTGCACTTGGAACCATTGTTTTTATTTGTAATTTCTTGTTGGCAAATTCAAAACAAAAAAAAAATGTTGTTTCTCCGAAACTGAATTTAGTAGATTAAATCTTTTCATCCTATTAGTTTTACGATATATGGGATATACGGATATACCATTATCTAATTAGCTGACTTGAAAACATTTATGCAGAAAAAAAACGGTAAAAATATTCCGGATAAGGCTTAATACTCAGCACATTTCTCATATGCATATCATATATTCGGACATATGAAAATCATAAGAAAAGAAAAAAAAGATTATGATTTGAAATTTCGAAAATTTTATTAGTAAATAAAATCAGTTTATTCCAACTTTTGACTTTGCTTTAAAGTTCGACGCGGATACAAAACTAAACTTAACGCTGATTCACTTTTCCTTAAACTGTTGCCTTTTCCTAAAATAATTCATATAAAAATTATTTGTAGAGAATAGTAACTAAATAAACAACAAAACTCGCTCTTACATCCACCACTTTCCCACAAAAAAAAAAAAAAAAAAAAAAAAACTATAAAATTCCAAAAGTTTTATTTAAAAAAAGAACACCTTTGACGACTGCTTAAGCAAATTTTGCAAAAACTTTGCAAAGCAAATAAAACGTATACAGCGCACAAGATGTACTTAACCAAGGATTTTTACGAGGAAAAAAAAAATAGAAATTTTATACAAAAACATCTTTTGTCGTAATTAGCCTTTAATGTGAGTGCATGATTTTATTTGCTAAGCAGGCGTAACTAATACGCTTTTATGTGATTTTTATTGCAATTACGTACAAGCAAAGTATTTGAAAATAATAATAATAAACAAATTATTATTAAATTATCGTAATAATTTTGATTTCACGTTTTTCAGGTCACGAGCGGGGAAGTGGTAGAGGCTTATATAGAACGATGCAAGCAAGTGAATCCTCTAATAAATGCAATCGTACAGGATCGTTTCGAGGAAGCTTTAGATGAAGCTCGTGATGTTGATCGACTAATAAATTTGGGTCTTAGTACCGAAGAGGAAATGGAAGAGAACACACCCTTATTAGGTAATAAAAATTTAATCATCTTAAGCTGAATATTTTCCCTACTTTAGTTAGCTTCTCTTTTTTTCTTTAATTTGTGTACTAGATAAGCATTCGGATAAGATTTGAGAGTATTAGCAGACTAACAAGTCGCAAATTATCTAAATTTTCGATTTAGATTTCAACTTTTTCGACCTTTATAGACTTGTAGGCTCATCATCTCCTTCATTTGAGAAATTTATCTCTGAAGGTTAATCAAGAACGAAATTTCGGTCGCAGTTAACTAAGATTCCGATTTAGGTTCTAGTTTCTTTGTCATTTATCGATTGGGAGGTCGACGTCTTCTGTGGCGGCTACCTAAGTTTCGATTTAGATCTTTATAGACTTGTAGACTCATCTCCTTTATTTGAGAAATTTGTCTCTGCCGCAGTTATCTAAGGTTTCGATTTGGATTTTATATTTCTCTTACTTTATCGATAGGAAAGTTTTCTTCTTTTTTATTCCAAACGAAAGAAAAAATTTGAAATTTATCTCTAGATAGATGTCAATCCAAAACATAACTTTCTGATCTTCAATATATGTAGTAAAAGAATAGACGGATATGATGAACTAATTAATGGATTAACAACCGAAAGATTAAAAGCCCTTTAATCTTTTATTAGGTGTACCGGTTACCGTTAAGGAAAGTATAGCAGTAAAAGGATTAACGAATCAGGCTGGTCGAGTCTTTAAAACGCCACAGATAGCAAAATCAGATGCTCCAGTAGTCGAACAAATCAAAAGATATGGTGGGATAGTCTTATTGGTATCAAATACTCCGGAATTGTGCTTAATGTGGGAGACTTATAATAACGTTACCGGTCAAACAAGAAATCCATACGATTTGAAACGTACACCGGGAGGATCGTCGGGTGGAGAAGCTGCGCTGCTGGCCAGTGGAGCTTCGTTATTGGGTTTAACATCAGATATTGGAGGCTCGTCACGATTGCCAGCTATGTTCAGCGGTATTTGGGGTCACAAACCAACACCATATGCCGTTTCATTTAAGGGTCATCATCCAACATCTGATTTTCCCAAATGGGGTGATTTTTTTACTATCGCTCCCATGACTCGTTATGCCAAAGATTTGCCGTTACTTTTGCGTTGTATGGTCGATCCAAATGGTCCTAAATTAACTTTAGATAAAGAGGTAACCATGAGTGGCATACGTTTCTTTTTCATGGACAATGATGGTCCTTCGGGCATGATGAGACCATTAAGTCGCGACTTACATGCAGCCATTAATCGTGTAGCTAACGATTTCAATGCGAAACGTGTAAATATACGAAAAATGAAATGGTCTCTAGACATATCTTTATCAGCGATGTTAACCATGAAAAATATTGAAACTATTTATCATAAAACAGAGGAAGGCCAACGACCAAAAACTGTTTGCACCGAAACGGTTAAATATTTCTTTGGCTGCTCGGACAGTATTCTACCTTCGGTAATATTCGGTCATTTGCAGAACTTTATGAAAATTATACCGAATTCGCGTCATAAACATTTGGCCACAATTATCGAAGCCTTAAAGACTGAATTTAAAGAACTGTTAGGCAATGATGGCGTTTTCCTTTATCCAACCTTTCCCAATACGGCTCATCAGCATTATCGTATCTATCATAAATTGCTCGAGCCCATGTATATGGCCATATTCAATACACTGGGTCTACCGGTAACAAATTGTATGATCGGTTTAGATAGAAGGCGTTTACCGATGGGTATACAAGTGGTAGCTAACCCGGGCCAAGATCATTTATGTTTGGCGGTGGCCCGAGAAATAGAAAAACGTTATGGCGGTTGGGTAAGACCACCATCCGAAGAAAGTAGTAAACGTCCCGAATAGATGATAGATTTATACGAAAACCGTTTGTGCTTTTAATTTCACTTTTTTTTCCCCCCTTTTGTTTTGTTTTTGGTTTAGTTTGACTTATTTGTGTATGTATGTATGTATGTATATATGTATGTATATATATATGTGAAGATAGAGGCGTGCATGTTATGTTTACAAAGTTTGTTTAATCACACATCACATAATTGTTTTTTAGTTTTCATTATTATTATTTCTAATCTATTTTATACGCAAAATCTATAATTAATATAAAGAAATTTAAAAAAAAATGTTGTTAAAATATATTTAAGTCTTTTTTATATAGAAATCGAAATAAATTAAATAAAATTATATATCTATTATACATATATATATGTAGTGTAAATTACAATAATATAGAAATACACGAAACTTAGCAGTTAAATTTCGCATTTGATCCGGTTTAAATTGAATTTGTCGTAAACTTTAATATTACATCTTAGGGTGATGCTGCGAGAGTTTGCGTTATTTTGCTGTGAGTTGTGTGCAATGAATGAGCATCTAAAAATGAATATGAGTATGTTAACTTTTGGTTGCAGCCCGTTCAAAAGGTTTCAATTCAAAAGTTTTCCAATTTTACATTTAGCGTATATTTATATGCTAAATAACAAATAAAAGAAACTTCGAAGTCGAATTTTCGATGCCCTTCATTACGAGAATTAGTTTTTTTTTTTTCTTCTATTTCTTTAAATACTTCTTCGCTTTCAAATCATTGGAGATAATTATCAAAAAAAAAAAAAAAAAAAACAGGTGAGAATAGAGTTGCAATCAGAACTTATGTAAACGAACGTGTGATCATCCTCCAGTATAGCTGTAAATAACTGCCTACAAAATTTATTATCAAAAAGTTTTGTATGTCGACTCTACTGTGCAAAAGCAAAAATTCTTCATAACACTTGTTATAGAAAAATTTCTTATAAGGTAAGTAAATACGAAGTATATCCCGCTATAGTGAAAATCTCTGTACATCTCTGCTAACAGTGCAGACCACAGATTTCCTATCAGTACTGATGATCGTGTTATAAATATTTGTACTAAATTTAAGATCAAATTCAAGGCCTAGGCTAGGACATGTAAGTAATTCATGATAATAATATTTATGACTTTTTCTATAATTATTTCTCTTTTTTTCGGTTTTCATCGCGGCTTTCATCACGGACGGAGGACATTATTCTTAACAAACATCAGTACCGATGATCCTGTTAAATATTTGTACTAAATTTAAGATCAAATTCAAAGCCTAGGCTACTAGGACATGTAAGTAATTCATGATAATACTTATGACTTTTTCTATAATTATTTTTCTTTTTCCGGTTTTCATCGCGACTTACGGGTGAAGGACATTATTTTTAAAAAGGTCTGCTACGAGATGTAAGTTTTTCATGATATAATATTTTTGACTTTTTCTATGATTACTTCTCTTTTTCCGGTTTTGATCGCGACTTACGGACGAGGCACATTATTTTTAACATACGTGCTCTATAGAAGGCAAGTCTTTGTATGCAGTCTCAATTTGGCGAGGATAATCAATAATAATTGTTTCAAGCAACTGACAGGTGATGGATGAACCGATAGTCGGGCTTGACTAAATCATTTCAAAATCTTATCTTGATGGGGAGCATAAAGTATTTCGTAATGACAAGTTCAGCATGCCTTCAGTAGTTAGTCGTAAGTATAAAAAAAAATTGAGAAAAAAAACAGCATCTTTCCATAACTTTATTAGTTTGCTACATGAGAAGACTCTTTCTTTCTCACCATAAATCTTAATAACTGCCTTAAGGATAAAAATTAAAAAACCTGTTTGTGTCTAAACTGTGCTTTAGTATGATGATCAGAAAATTTTCATTACAATAAGACCCGTTTAATTGTTAAAGCACCGTTTTTGCCAAAGTTATATTAAGTTTTTAATTAAGAGGAGGAGGAGGGGGGTCGTGGAAACTTATATAACTTGAAATTTAATTATTCAAATATTAATAAATTTCTCATTGCGCCATGCAAACTTTTTTCTCTGTTTTTCAAGAAAATTCTAACGGCGAATATGAGCATAAAGTGAACGAACGTAGTTAAATATATTAGAATTTCAATACTATCGAAGAAGAAGAAAAAAATGTACACTTTACGATATATTTTAATAATCATCTCTTGTTTCAAGATGTTGTTTTCGAATTTAATAATAATTTTTACAATCGCTCAAAANTTATATATACATTTATTTATTTATTGTTTATATATTTATATATACATTTATTTATTTATTATTTATATATTTATATATACATTTATTTATTTATTATTTATATATTTATATATACATTTATTTATTTATTATTTATATATTTATTATTATTTACATATATATATACATTATATACATATTTTATGTATTTATGTATACATTTATTTATTTATTATTTATATATATACATTTTGGTTCATTTAGGTCATTTAGGTCATAATCATTTTTTTAAGGCAACATTGTTGGCATAATATAGCTGCTTATAGTAAATAATGTTTTTGCGCTTTCTGCGATTACAAACTAATGCAACCAAATAACGCATCTTTAAACGAAAAAGCCAAAAGAAGATAAAAAAAAGTATAGTATAGGTAAAGGCGTTCTTATAAGATGAAACACATTTCGCTAATAACATCTGAGCATTAAAAAGATTCCGAGCCAAATGAAGATTAAATGTTTTTACAAAAGCTAAGAAATAAGGAAAAGAATAGAGAGCACAACTACACAATTTTATGTGACATATATATGTAATCCATGGATGACGTACGTATATGTATTAGCCCTATAGGCGAAATACTTCTGCTGTACGCTTAGGGCATCACATGCAGTCTTTGGCATAAGCAAAAGATTTTGCATTTATGAGGTCACAGTAAATAAAAATTGTCTACATTGCCATTTGCATAGAAGATTTCTAGCTTATTCTATATCTAACTTTTACTTTGATTCAATGTAAATTTTCGTTTGCAAGTATTTACATCGCTTGCTAGTACTACCTAGCAAGAGCCAAATTGGTGAAAGGATAAACCTACAGTATAAAAGAATAATAGAAGAAAAAATTCCGTGTTGTGGTTCATTTCTGTTTCTCTAGTGTAGTAATTCTCGCTTTTGACAAATACCAGTTGTGTGGCTGTTCCCTTTCTTGTTATTGTTTCCTTTTGTTTTGTAATTCGAAAACCAAATCCCGAAATGAAGACCGATCTTATCACAAAATTTGAAAGTTTGAGAATAAATTGAACTTGAATTGTTAGAAATTTAAAGGTTTTGTGTGAGTAAAATTTTGTGTAGAATTGTAGAAAATTGCACAATTTGTTTAGATGCTTTATGTTGAGTTTGTCATCTTTCCCCTCACTTCATTAGATCAAACTATAACAAAATTTATTCAAAATCGAATAAGACATAAAAAATTCGTATATTTTTTTATCTTTAAATTAAAATTTATATTTTTCATTATCATTCTTTCTTCTTACTCGTCTTATTCTTTCTTATCCTTACTTCTTATCATTCATTGTAAACATTCTAGGAATCTTTCATTTTTTATTAAGAGGTATTGTATTGATCATTGTGTTGTTGCTATTGTTATCTTCATATACTATATGATCGTTGGAATGATAACTGTTAGGATTTTTTAATTCATAAGTCAGACTATCAACGTCATAGCACAAAATTAGCCGAGTATTTAAACCTTCGAAAATATGCGCTACACTTGGTTTCAAATTGAAAAATACTATTTTATGTTGACGTCTTTTGAAATCATCAACAATCGACGAAATCACTTTAGCGGCCGTATAATCGGAACCATAAATATAAGTACAATCGATGACAACAGGTAAAGATGTTTGACATCCAGATTTTAGAATTAAATTCCGTACAAATTCAGCTGAGGGAAAAATTAAGCAACGATCAGGTGTAATTTTTAAGAATTTCAATCCATCCAATGTCTGCTAAGATAACAAACAAATAAGTGTTCTTGAATAATTTAAATTTTCATATAGTGTCTTAATTACCATCATAGTTTCCAGCGTTATTTTCGGTTTGGCGGAATGATATAAAATGAATAATAAGTTTACGCCTATAGCTACTAATATACCAATTTCCAAAGGCATAACCAAACAGGCTATGAAAGCTAGGAAACTCAATAATAGATCGGAACCTAAAACGAAAGAAAATGTAAATTTTAATTAAAAAAATCATAAATGGAAAGGAAATGTGTTTTTCAATTTTGTTTCTTACGTTTACTACGCCACATAGGCTTAATTGCGTTGTATTGTACTTGAAAGATTACGGCGGATATAATTATTGCTCCAAGTAAACTTAACGGTATATAATAAAAATATTTCGCCAAATATACTAAAGCCAACATGACCATTAATCCTATATAGAGATTGGCCAGAGGAGTTCTTACACCGCTCGCATTGTTTACGGCAGAACGAGCCAAACCACTATTAGCGCGATAGCCTTGAAAAAGAGAGTTAGCTACATTCGCCACTCCTATGGCAAATAATTCTTGAGTGGCATCAATCGCTTTTCCCTTAGCTGAAAATTCAAAACGATATTAAAATGAACAAAAANTTAATAATCATCTCTTGTTTCAAGATGTTGTTTTCGAATTTAATAATAATTTTTACAATCGCTCAAAAGGCAAAAAAAAAAAAAAAAAAAAAAAAGAAAACGAACGCCAGTAATAAAAAATCAATTTTTCAAATTTAAAAAAAAAAAAAAAACTGGCTAAATAAAATACTGGATTTTTGTATTCTGGGCAATTCTGGGCAAAGTGGTCGGCCTTCAGAGCAACACGAACACACCTGCACCATTTCATTAAAGCATACATCGAATACTTATACACTTATACTAAGGTACTTCAACTAAATACTTTAAAGATACGACGACCCGGCTGAGCTGAACAAAAGTGCTGGTAGCAGCCTAGCAATAGTAGTGTGATAGTAGCTTTTCTCTAGTTTTTCTCTAAAGCATTTTTTTTTTTTTTTTGTTAATTCATACTCAAATAGCTTTTCTAAATGTAATCTTTGAAAATAACAACAACAACAACAACAACAATTTACTGCAACATTTTCAAAAGCTGCTCTCCTAACAGAATGACAAAAAATAATTCTTTCAACTGAAAATTGAGGTTATCGAGCAATGGCAATCGTGTAAATGTCTCTGTAATGTTTAATAGTCGACAATTTATTTATGTATTTATTTATTACTAACTCTATTGCATTATTACAGGCACTACGTACATCTATCTATATCTACAGCGGGCATAAGAGCGCTCGTGTGTTTGCATATATACATACGCGATAAGCATTCCTTTAGTTTCGTATAATGAAACATTAATTCTGTGCCTTAGAATTTATAGATTTAAAAACAAAAAAAATTTATTTTCGATTTTGTTCAATTGCCAAATTTTTTAGGCAGTGCGCGCGCAGTCGCAAAGTCGTTGCCTCACTCACTTAGTCAGTTTCAGTTAAATTCATAACGTGAGTGATACAAGGTCGGTTGTAAATACCGATTGCTTAAGAACATGTTTAAAAATTGTTTTCTCTTTCATTTTTAGATTCACTTCAATATTGCCCGTTTAGTAAGTGATGCTAAAAGTTATTCCAAAGCTTTTCATTATTATCATGAAGCGATTAAACTCTACGTTTAATGCGCAGGTATACGCATTTATGAATCTTGGCAATTTGTACTGCGAATGAGGTAATTTAATATACACGTAGAAATATGTAGAAAAAACCGTAAACATTTCTCTAAGTGTGGTTACAACCCGGAAAAAAAAGAGTCTTTATCTTTGTTATTTTGTCATACGTTCTGCCGTTGTGGATATATTTTAATCAAACTTTTTCGAAAAATGTGCAAAATCTTCAAAAAAAAAAAAAAAAGCATGTTCAATCCTGTTTAATCATGATCAATCACGCTCAATCACGGTTTTTGAAAAGATTTTGAAAAAAACATGTTTAATCACGAGCATACACTTCTAATCATGCTTCTTTTTTTTGAAAATTTTGCATATTTTTTTTAAGACAATTTCCCTTTTTTTTCGTTGAGAGTGAGAAAAATTTAATCATTACCAAACATGCCTAATCGTGCTTTTTGACTAATTTTTCGAAAACATATTTATTTAATCATGAAAATATGCAAAATTTCAAAAATTAAAGAAAATGTTCAATCGTGTTGAAGCACGACCAATCACTATTTCAATCCAATCATTATTTCTTTCTTTCTCGATCGAGTCCAACCATGCTCTTTTAAACCACGCAACATTCTTTCCACAAAAACGCATGTTCAATCGTATTCATTACAAGAAAATGCAATTGATTACTCACTGCAAATGTCTTTTCTTTGTAATTCCGATTTTGTTCGAACCTTTTTAAGTTGAATACGAAAAATAACTGCAGCGATGACGTCTTTCACACAGTTTTAGTTTTTATAAATGTTTTTGATTCATTCTAATCTTCTATTCCTTCTTAATATGCGATTTTTTGAAAGTAATTATGTTTTAAATTGACGTCCTCTGAAAGAAATAAATGCAATGAGGAAAGGAAAGGAATATTTACGTTTCTTTTTTATGTTCATTTATTAAAAAGTGTAGTTTGTGTTCAAAAGACCTAAAAAATATAAACTAAAAAAACCTGCAGTGTATTTAACGATAAAAATTTCTATGCGTAATGCTATAATATCTGTAAAGAAATCAAAAAAATCATCCATACTTGTGCACTTATTTCTTGTATTATGGATTACATCTTTGTGTTGTGTATTGTATTTATCGTTTACATTGTGTATTCTTCCTTATATCGAGAATTTCTTCCTTATATTGTGCATTACTTTCTTATATTGTGAATCGTTTCCTTACACTGTGAATTCTTTCCTTACACTGTGTGTTCCTTTGCTATATCGAGGACTCCACCCTTACATTGTGAATTCCTTTCTTCTATTGTGAATTCATTCCTTACATTGTGTGGATTCCGTCTTTATATTATGAATTCCTTCTTTAATTTTTTAATTTCTTAGTGAAAAGTATAAATTCTCTTTCCTCTTTGAGATGTTTTGAACACAAGTATTTTATTTCACTCGTGTGTGTGAAGAATTTAAATCCATGTGTCTTTTATTTATTTGACGTGAGCATTGAGAAGCATTGCCAGTAAAGACAAAAACACATGAGCTTAATAAAAGTGTATTAATTCGATAAGCATCGTTTGTAAAAAAGAACGTAAAAATTAGAATTAAATTCAAGAGTCATATATATGGAAGAATAAATATTAAAATTAAAAAGTCACTTCCATATAACAAATCGATAAATTTTAAATGCTTGCAACATTTCGATGAATTCGAAAAGGTGGCTTTTTCTTCGTTTATCTTCTTCAAATACATATAAGCTAGAGTCAATTTCCCTCATAAACAATTCACAATTATAATTGCTTCTTCTTGTTCGTGTGAATTCATAGAAAAAAATACAGCTGAAAACTATGATGAATCGCTTGAAGTAGAAAAAATTTCGCGGAGTGGAAAGAAAAGTCGATTGCTAATGGAAACAACAAAATTGATTTTCTGTAAGTTAAACTCATGATATATGGACTAAATGTAGATTTTATATATTTGATTGTGTCATATATTAAGTATGCGTGAAAAAAAAAACAAATTTACTACAATAAATTCGGTCGGGTATCCTTATAAAGATAGATCACAAGGTTTTTTTACTTGTGCGTTAAAATAATTTCTAGCGCACAGGTATATATTTGCGTTCTCATCTATAGCTTTCATTAAACTTGCTACATACACATCTACATACATTTGATTAAATTTTTTTTTTTTTTTTAAAACATTTTTAGTGGTTGATTTAACAAAGAGCATAAAATTCCATAAACCACTTTAGATTGTCGTGCTTAGATAATCATTCATTTATATAAAAATTTTGAACTTAATGGTTCGTTTGCACTCCTGCTAATAAGTGGATGGAATTTAGAAATTTTAAAATAATTCATTTTGTTAGTTTTTTGTTATCATTTTAAATGCCATTACTTTTCAATTACTTTAGTAGCAAGGTTATCAAAGTATTTTTTTTCTTTTAATATTCTGCGCATTTGAGGTGACTTGTTCGCCGTGATCTCGCAAATAGAAGAAATAATTGAATCGATTACCCTTTTGCTATCGTAACTAAAGATAATTATGTGATATAAAACCCGCAAAACTTTAACAATAATTCTTTAATAATTATATTGAATAGACTTGATGTAGTTTTCTTTGTTTAAATTTTCATAAAATTAGTTAATTATTTTAGCAACTATTAGAAAACTCTTTTTTTTTTTAATAGTAAGCAATGAAACTTTTCAATTCATAATAATGTTTAATGATTAATATTCAAAGTGTTTCTGTAATATTTAGATATCAAGCAACGATAAAATTGTGCTTTAACTAATTCATGAATTTTCAGGGGATATAAACGCGATTACTGGTAATGATCAGACAGATTTAGGTTCGTTTCATTTTGTGAGTTCAGCAAAGTGAGTTGAAGGTTTTAATTTGTACGTGTATATCACGTTTATTTTTTAATGCACAGTCACATCAAATGTTTGCAAGGTTTAAAGATGAGGTTTCGGAA
>KK351120.1:0-19668 GCA_000671755.1 Glossina brevipalpis
ATATATATATAAATCAAATTGAATTTTCATTACTAGACAAATAAAAATGATCATAAAATGTGATCACATCAATGTAATGTCAGGACGAATGGATATAAAAAGAAAGAAAGAAAAAAAAAATAACTTATAGAGAGATAACTCTTGAAAATAAAAAATCGAAGGAAATTTTATCCGAATTGAAACTCTATGGACAAAATGAAAAACGAGTATATAAACAGATAACAAAAATGTCAACAACTCATATAAGAAGTTATAAATATCAGAAATAATTGCGGTCGTTTGTTTTTGTTGTAAAATCCTGTCTTGAATTTGAAAAAAAAAAAAAAACAAACATACACACATAACCATTCTCACTGAATGTATATTAAAAAATTTTTACACTTTTTAAGAATATTAGTTACCTGAGGATATAAAAAATTACATTAATATAAAAGAAAACACACACACACACGCGCACATATTGACTATAAAATATTCCTTTCTATCCTTATGAAATAAGAATAAGAATAAGAATAAGAAAAAAAATTGAAACTCATCAATGAATCGCATGCGTGCGCATACGTATACACGCACACACTTTCTTTGACATTACCTTCATCAAACAATGTAGACGATAACAGCACCACATTTTGGCGACACTATTATCGTTTAACTTGTTGAAAAATTATTATGGGTCTCAACATTTTTATATTTATCGCAGAAGGATGCGAATATATTAATTTTATTAAACAGTTTGCAACGGACATGATTACTTTTCCCAAGGCCTGCATATATTCTTAACGAACGACTTTCCGTTAAGGTATAAAGAAAAGAAAGAAAGAAAACTGTCGAAACGAAATAAGTCTCAGATTTAAGCAAAAAAAAATTTATTTAAAAACTGACACGACTTTTAATAAAACATTTAAGTCAAGTAGAGATCTAAAATAATAGAAAACAAGAATTTTTTTCGGGGCCCGTATAGATACCTTTCTTTCTAACACGAGTTTCCAGGGATGTAATCAATTTCCTTAGCTCCCAAAGATATACATTTAGGTATCATTGATTTTAGTTAATTTCCATTTCTTGCTTCTTATTTAGAAAAAATACTTTTTTTTTCTACTGCTAGCCAGTACTTTCCTATATTTTTTTTTTTTTTTTGAGTACACGGTGTAATGCTTGGCGAAGTGTCAAGCAGTTACTTCATGATTCTGAAAGAACTCAAAATATGTCAGTCATGTCGTTATAAAATCACAGAAGACAATGCCTAGAGAGTACGGCTAACGCGATACTACCAAGCGGTTGAAATGATTCTTTGATGTCGCCTTACTGAAGCGATGTTTTCTCAATGCCTGCCTATAAAAGTCTCGTACTTCGTTGTCCGTTAATATAAGGGCTGTATCAGATCATTAAGCTTCATGAAAATTGTCTCTAAGTATCAGAAGTGGGCATAGTATTGCTATGATCTCTTCCTTTAGGTTGATAAAGCTAATTTAATACAACATTATTTAATGTTACCATTTTCGTTAATTAACCGCGGTACCGAATATATATTTTTATCAAAGTCCATGGTCTGAATTTAGGCGAGAAATATTTTTTTTTAATTACATTTTTCATATAATTTGAAACTAGCGATACAGCTATCTTCTTCAATGACTAAGGAGGAGATATCAACACTACCAAGCTATTATCATATTCTATAGCCTAGCTGCTACTTCTCTAGTCCGAAAACTTTAACAGTATTATGATTATAGAGAAAAGACCTCTGCTTTAAAAATAAGATCAATTTCTTTAAATAGATCATCTTATCTTCTATTTGAAAGAGCTCGTCAATTGGTCGTCGTTGCCTTTCATAATGACTTCATTATGACTTTTGCTTATGGTAGCCGCTCTTCCTCCTATTTTCTTTTAAGGCAGTTGGTCTTTATACTATTCCTCACTGACTGATTCCACATTTTATATTTAGATTGAGTTGATCGCACATCGCCTTCCAAGCATAAATAATTTCTTTTGATTTTGTTATTTATGTAAGTGATTATCTCCTTTCGTACCTAACATTATGCTAACATTTTCATCATTAATTGCAATAAAAGGCAAAAGGCTTTTACTTTCCACATATCCGTTCTAAAAATGTTTTTCAATCAATTGCAGCTTTGTATTGAAGTAAAACATATGCGAGTTTCCACCTAAAATGAACAGAGAGGCTTCAGAAGACATACGGTACACATAACTAAATGTCAGTCTCATTTTATGAGTTGTTATGAGTTGTCGTCAGTTTTTTTTTTTTTTTTGGTATTCTGCCGTTTAATCACAAATTTGAAGATTGGCTTACGCCAGCCCGTTGAGTACGTCGAAAAAATCATTTTTATTGTCATAACTTTTATTATGTAGTTTATGAGTAGCAATCTAGGCACCCAAAAAGCGGAGACGTTTATCTTATGTTATGTCCTAAGAGTATCCTTTGATTTTTGATTCATCTTCGACACTAGCATGTTACCATGAACTTTTAATGTATTTGTCGAAATTGAATGAATCGACCTTTTTTCACAGTTCTTCAACTCTGTAGAACCACATGCCATCCAAGTCATGCTGCATCGATCGAAGCATATGGTAATCAGAAGGCTCTATGTCTTCCTATTCGAGCTGCAACAACATATCCTTGACCACTTTTGCAAAACGTCCTATTTTTTAACCTTTTGAGGACTTTCTAATTATATATAAACGTCGAGCAACAGTTGGTTTATAAACTGCTAAGCTGTTCGAAGGTTCTTTGAGAGTTTGAGATTAGTTTCCATCGTTTTCAAAAGTTTTTGCTCCTCCAACCAGTTCTTTGTCCTTGATGCGGAAATCACGGCTTTTAAATCAAAGAAACTCAAAGCGACAATCGGGACTTTGATAGAGCAGCATCACCATAAGCTTCTAAAAGTTTTTAATGGGCTTCGACAGCAAATTTCTTCAAATAATGAATGTTAATAATAAATGTCGACAATGAATGTAGAAAATGCAATTTTCAGTGTTCCATGATTAGCGTCTATATATACTGAAGAATTCAATAAAAATAAATAGAAAATTGTTGTTTTGGATAGAGGAAGCTCAAAGTTATCGAATTCAACGCTTACTTACGCTAGTATTTCCCATTACTGTAACACTTTTACTCGTAGAAGTTGCTGATAAGAACTTTTGCAAGCGCCCATTATAATGCTTATTTGTTCGTACAATAAATTTTCGATAGAAAATTTTTATTGAACATACGATAGGATATATAGACCGTCTTTGCTTTTGCTTCTTTTGAAGTGATATTCTGGCATTTTATTTCATTTCCTTTGGCGGCAAAATTTATTAAAATTTGTCGCTGAGTTATGGAAATATTCACAGTTCGATCAATTCACAATCACTACGGTCATGGCGAACGATCGCGCGCATCTGGTGAAAATGTTCAAGTCGTGTATAGCCACTCATGGAAATGTTCCTAAATTTTGAATATCAATCTTCATGCGCATGCGCAGTTAAAGCTATAGCACTATATTGATCCAATAATATATTAGATGCTTGGATACATTCTGGCCAATTTTTTGCGCTTGAAAAAGGTATTTATTGAGAAAAATTGGTAAAACATATGTTAATCAAAATATTTTCCTTTATTTTCTACAAGTTTCTGCCATTAGCGATTCAAACATCGACCCATTTTTGCTATGCTTCAGTATCAGCCATGTCATGCTGCATCGACCTGAACTATTGGTAATCAGAAGGCTGGTGAGTACGCTGGATTGGGCAAAACTTACCATTTGAGTTGTTCTTGACTACTCTTGTGATGTGTGCCCAAGCCTTGTCATGCAAGAGGATGACTTTGCGTCCGTTAACCGCTATTTGTGGTCTTTTTTCAAACGATAATTCGTTCTATTTGTTAAATTGACATCAGTAGACATCTGCAGTAATATTTTCATTCGGTTTTACCGTAATACACTACACGCTACGCAGCAAAACTTTGTATCCATGAAAATTCCGCTTCGGTGCCGTTGTAAAAATAACTCATGACTTTTTGGCTTTGTCGTAGTAGATACACTTTTCATCGCCATTCACAATATGCCACAGAAAATTGTTTGTTTTGCTTGGCAAGCAATCAAACGGTTGAAACGGTTCGAAACGGTATTTTCCGTCAATTCTTCTGGTAGCCATTCCCTCTACTTTTGAATCTTACTCATCGCATGTAAATGCCTAGAAACAGTTGATTCATTAACTGGTAAGCTGTTCAAAGTATGCTATAGAAAACTCTATTTTGTTTGCTTGGCAAGCAATGAAACCGCGGTTTGAAATGGTATTTTTAAACAATTCGCATGGCAGCCATATACCCTCCTTTTGGATCTTTCTCATCGATTGTAAACATCCTGGAACAGTTGATTCAACAACTGCTAAGCTGTTCGCAATTTCTTTGAGCTGGGATTTTGTCCAACAAGCCTTGTAATGCATTATCTTCGAACTTTTTTGATATCAAAATATCCACTTCGAAGTCGTTGAAGACAAAACCGGTGTTTGCAATACAATGAAGCAGCATCCCTCATAAGCTTCTAAAAGTGCCTGATGGGCTTCGGCAGCAGATTTATTCAAATTAAACAACAAAAGTAATGAATGTCGAAAATATAATTTTAAGCGTCCGTTCCATTATTAGCCTCCGTATGTATCAAATAACTCAATAATACTAAATGGGAAACTCTTCCCTTATGTAGAGAAAGGTCATAATCATCGAATTTACCCATTACGTACGCCGATACTTCACATAACTTAGTCATTTTCACCAATAGATGTCGCCGGCCAAGATACATTCAGGCACTTCTCATCATTGATCGTTTCTAGCACATTGTGTTTACTGTAAAAAACAAAACTGCTCATCCTATGAAGACTACCAAAATTCATCGGATATTTGTCAGGAAAAATTAATTTTTTAGTATAGTTTGTGAAGCCTTTCTCCGTAGAATAATAAGTGAAAGAAACCCTTGAGAGATATGATGCCAGTTTAATAACAATTGGAAAAATGGACTCAATCAAAGCCAAGAAGATCAACACGTTGTGCGCTAAATGCGATACACAGAATAATTATGAGACAACAGAAGTTTGTGAGCTGATGCTATTCGAACTTTTCTGAATATCAAATCTAAAAATCATCACCCAAACAATTAAGTTAAGAACTGAGTTGAGTTTAATTTTTTTCAAAGCCACGTCAACAAAGCTCTGACTTCGTTTCTAGCGATAAGAACATAATTTTATTTCCATAATCTATAAAAAACATTTTGAAATTATCTAACAACAATTTTGAAAAATACATTTTTGAAAATATTTTGAAAATATATATTGTATTTCTTTCTGGTGTATTTATTTTTATTTTTTATTTTTTTTTAATTATTAAAGATTTCATAAAATATTATAAATATAAATTTCCAGGTGTAGTCCACCTTGTGCGGTATGCAACGAATCATAGTTTACTTATGCGGTGCAGTATCACGCGGATAGTTTAACAAGTCTTACAAGTTCTTGGATCAAAGGTTAAATATGTTCAAAAAAAAAAAGAAAAAAATTCTTTGTAAATATTTTTTGTTAAAGAAAAAATTTTCGAAAAAAAATAAGATATCAGGAATTCAATATAAAAAAAATAAAAAAATTGAAAAAAATATGAAACGCTCGTGCATGATATTATTTGACGAATTTATTTATTATGGAGATGAATGGCGCCCACCAAATGTGACGGACTAAATCTGCGCCGTCACATGTGCAGGTTTGCTGTTTATTGTCTGTTCAATTTGAACATTTGGTCTGGCGCTTAGACATTTTATCCTTTTTTGGGAGAGAAACAAATTGTCAAGTCTGCGTTTCACCGATGGTCAGTAACGGCCAAATTAAATCAAACTGAAAAAAGAAAGAGAATAAAAATTTCATAAGTTATGCATTTGATCAAAACTAAACTGACTGCGGTGACATCGATGATGACAATGATGATGCCTTTGGTGTTTTTTATCATGTGCTGCGTTTAATATCAGTTTTGACTCTTTCTTACGTTATGTGTGACTGTGACTGTGCAGTGTGTATGGACACACAAATAAATTTTCAAAATACCAAAATGAATTTTTAAATTGTTGGCGCACATAGAGGAAGAAACGCATTTCAGTGGTATGCGTGCTGGCGCATCATATATATATCTATATATATATATATACATATATATATGTATTGCACAGGAATCGAAAGTAGATTACTGAGGTTTGTTTTTCTTTTTTGATTTTGTGGCTGTTTTTTTTCTCCTTTTTTTTCAAAGAGCGACAAGTGAGTTTGTCAAATGTGGCCAGAGAATGGCAAGAATAATAGTAACAACAACAACGAAAAGAAGTGCAATCGTCTGAATGAGTTTGATGCAGTAAAGGTAGGTTTTTGAGTGGCGCATATCAATTGTCAAAATGTCATATGCTTGTCGCCCATATAGCATAAAAGATGAGTAGCTGCATTTTTGACAAAGTTTGTCAATCAGTCACAAGAACTCATCATATGAGAAACGAAAAAAAAAAAAAAAACAAAAAATTCAAAACGCACATATACGCACATACAAGCTTTTCTCTTAGATATAAGCTGAAATTTTAATTACTCCTCCTGGTTTTGTAGCGAAAAAAAAAGAAGAGAAACAATCATACACACGCTGCGTTCATTTTTTTCTCCTTTTGTTTTTTTTTTTTTTGTTTTCTCTCCAGAATAGTTTTTAAATAGCGGGGCTCCAAGTTGGCGACATTGTTTTCATCATGATTCACATTAACATCATTGCGTGGATGGATGGATGGTTGGATGGATGGATGGATGGATGGATGGCATCATGGCTAGCGTCGCTGTGTAACTCATAAAATATGATGAGCTGCCAATGTTTAGTTTCATACTTTTATTGAAACTTTACTTCGGTCTTCTTCTTCTTATTATTATTCTTCTTCTTCTTCATTTTGTTTTACTTTGTTTTCTTTAGCTCGTATTCGAGCTCTGTTTATTTTTCGTTTCTGACTGTCTGACTGACTTCATATGGCCAAAATGCATTGACATAGACGCAGGCACACATACACACACGTACACACACACACACACACACAGACACACGCACGCACTCACATGCGTAGAGATATATCGCTTATTATGTTGCTATGGTGTTGTTTTAACTGGTTGTAGTAGTTTTTGGTATTTGTTTGCGGGAACTTCATAAAATTTTTAATTGATTGATTTATTTCTGAGAAGTTTCAGAAATTCATGGTGTGTTTTTTACGATTTTTCCAATGAAACACAAATACTATACGAGAGCAGCAATAGCAGCACTAGCAGCAATAACAGCAACAACAGCAGCATCAGTAGATATCAAAACACATTTACTTTATTTGTGTATAATTTTTAATTTTGCTCTTTCTCGATGATGTTGATAATGATGATGATTTTACGACTTTTATACTTTCGGAATCAGTTAGTGATGGTTTTTTTTTTTTACTTATTTATTTATTTATTTTGTTTTTTTTTTCGTTTTTTTTTATTATTTATTTTTTCTTTTATTGTATTTTGGGGGCCAATATTGTCGTTCGTGAACATATTTATTGAATTTTTAAGCATGTGTGCGGTAAATGTTTATTTAATCGTTTTACCGCTCATACACACTACTGTAGGTGGTCAACTACTGCAAATATTTATGGAATGAAGAGTAAAAGAATGACTGAAGAAGAAGTCTTTATATATTTTTTGTTAAACTTTGACAAATCAATTTCACGAACACAGAAACCAATAAGTATATCACTAAATGTTCTCAGGTTTGAAAGAAAATTTTTTGTAAATGTTTCCTTTTAGAATGTAACCAAATTTTTTTTTTTTATTTTTAGTTTCAGCAGGGAAAAGTTTATATTTTTATTTCTTTTATTTTTTATTTTTTTTTTTTATGTTTTTTTATTATAATCAAATTGAAAGAGGAAGTTTTGATTATGTGGAAACAACGCAGATTTATTGGAAATTCGCACAGAAAGTTTCTAATAAGAAAAGAAATTCGTATTAACACTCAAATCAAGAAGGATCGAATCTTGGAATGAAATGCAGAATGAAATCAAGTGAAATTTGATTTTTTTTAAATTTCTAAATAATAAGAGGATTTTTTAGATTGATTTGATCAGTTTACCATTCTTTTAACATTGATATAGCAAAAATAAGTGTAGCTTTTTTTTATTGAAATAAAGAAAGCCCGCCAAATTAGACCACTTCGGGTTGAACTTTTTGTCTTTGCTAAAAACCACAACTATGGGTTTTTATCACAAAGAAAAAAAAAACAAATATTCAAAAAAATCACTATAAAATCAAAGTTTATTATTATAACCAGAATTTTTTATAATAATTTTTATAATCATTAATTTTATAATAATTAATTAATAATTCTTTTCCTTTTTCATTTACTTAATTTACTTCAGTATAATCTTTTTTCTAAATTATTCGTGCCGGATGAGATCTTGCCATCTTATTGGTATAAAATTTATTATATTAATGTTAATGTTTATTAATATCAACTAATTACTTTAATCAAGAAAAGTTAGAAAATCGTAGAAAACATGAGCATATTAAACCAACAAAACTGAAAAATTAAATTTTTTTTAACAACAACAATCAGGCAGATTCTGTTTATAGTCAGTGAAAGAGTGCAACGTATAAATCGTGTTATAAAAAATATCATGAATATAAAGCCTGTCTAGATTTTTGATATGCCTCAAAGGACGGTAAAAGTTATCATAAAACTTTCAGTACATTGCGGGTCCACTACCCTTAAATGTAAAAAATATTGAAGATTTATTCTAAAAGTTTAGCGATATTGAATCCTAAACTTTGAAATGAATTTATGTTTATTTATTCTTATTATTATTAATAATGTGTTTTAAAATATAATAAATATCTGCAATGTTCGTTTTTTCGTTTTTAAATTTTTTATATAACATATCGTCTAACTTTTCTCTAAAGTTATGCACATTTCGTGGACGATATTAACAAAAAATTTCTTTTATAATTTTTAAAAGAAAAGGCAGGTTTTCGTTCTTTATTTATTTTTGTATTGTCTACCTTTGTTCAATTCGTATTATCATTAAATATCGTTTTGTCCATTTTTCAATGCAGCTCAATTAGTAATTTTTTTTAGTAAAGACAAGAATAAGCCTGAAGATGGCTCACTATTTTAGTTGAGACAAAAACCAATGCTTTTCCTTCTTTTTTGACCTGTCATTGCAATAAGTTAGTAGGTTGGTATATATGGTCGAAAGTGTACTATAAGGCATAGCAACCGATACTTTTCGATTGCAATCATACCAGACAATAGTTTTTCCTGTGTAGCTGGTCTAAGACTATCGATGAAAATGCAACTCTGCTGCGTAAGTCCACCTAAGGTCTTAAAAAGAAACAAATGAGCATTTTTTGACTATAACGAGTATTTTATGAAGTAATAAGAGCGGAATAATTGATCGCTAATGTTTGTTCTTGTCGTGTAGCAATAGCGATAGCATGAGCGAGTGATCTAAACGCCAAACGTTGTCTTTTCTCTCGTCATTCAGGCTGACAGCACGTTTTTTTCAGTTGCTTCATTTTTTTTTTCGTCAGTCAGGCTGTCAACCCACTTTTTTCAGTTGCTTCACATCTATTGCGGCCCGTCTGATACAGGACTAAACGATCGTCGTAGAAAAACCAAGTAAACCGCAAGAAAAGGGGGGTATGATATAAGCTTTTCGCTTTCTGATTTAGTTTTATTTTTCGCTTGCCTGCTTGAGACGATAACCTGTTCAAAAAGGAAAAGATTTTTTCGCTTGTGAAAGTACATCATCCTCATTAATTAATGTTTTCTAACTTTTTGTATCGATAGCCACAATTGGATAAAAAATTTTGTAGTGTAGAGACGTACGTAAGTACTTTCCTTTCCACCTATCCTCTATGGTATATGCGAATACCTTAAATATATCACACGAAATGTGCTGTGTACTCTTTTTATATATATATATTTACCAAGCTTATCTGTAATATAAAGTCAAAACGAGCAACGAAAATTCAATTCGTTTATAAGCGTTAAATACTTCCAACAGCAAGAAATGTGTGCTTACTGAATGGTGCTTTATAAAGGCTAACTCGGTGACAAATTTCCAGGTCAACGTTAAATTAAAATTCATGACACACACAGACACAAGTAGTATTTTATTCTATGTTTTTCTATATAAGTGTTCGTAAATATTATAATTTTTATTCTCATTATGCAGAGAAATCCTGACACTGTGCTAAATGATAAGTTTGGACAGTTCGAATACTATAAAATCTCCCAATTGAGTTTCATCCATTTTTTCTGATTTGTCAAACAGGCGGACCTTCTGACGTTATTATCATTATTGCTCGAGAGAAATCATTGTTGAAACTACTTAAGGTAAATTGACTTCAAATTTCAGCTATAAATTCATAATTAAAATTTCTAGTGAAGGACGCAAGATTTGTTGAGTAATTTAAAGGCAAAGGTCTTTCAAAAAATAAAAAAAAATTCTCACTTAAAGTCGATGCAATTTTTAAAGACAATACTTTCAAAATATTCTTCATTCTTTGTTTGGATAGTGACGAACATTTGAGGAATGTTTAGTGTTTTCTTCTCGATAGAAAGTTGTGACACGTAAGAGCATGACCGAACAGGTGTTATAAAATTTTTATTTTAAAAAATTATGAGAAATTTCTTTTCAAAGTATTTCACCAGATTGCAAATATGTGAGTAGAATATTTCTTCTTTGTTTCTTACATAAATTTGATAAAAATCTCCCATAACTTGGCACTTGCAAAGTAAGTACAGCCCGGTCAGAAGAAACAGTCTGTTAAACTATTTCAAAAATGAATTCAATTGAAATTGATATGAAAGTGAACTAAGCTTAGTGTAACTGTTTCTCAATATTTCCCATTTTTATTACTTTGATAATTTCAAACAACAGATGAGCAAATAAAAGAAGAAGTGAAGGGATGACTCACGAGTGGATAGAATGGTAGAGAAACGTAAGAACAGACGAACAAGCAAATAAAGTGATGACGATCTTAGGAATGAAAATACTATTAGGCGGATAAACGTTCATACCTAGATCGAATTCATGCTGACTAAAAACGCTGTATATATATTTTATGGTTTTTCTGAATGATTTCTCTATACATGGTAAGCTGCAGAAGGCACAAATATTTACTTTATTGCTTTCAGTGATAGTTATAATTTTTTTTTTTTTTTGAAAAAAAGTCTCTTTTCAAGTGGATGTAATCAAAGAAAAAATTTCTTCATCCCAATAATTACTACGATTTCCACTTTTCGTGTCGATTGACTGCAAATAATTCAATTTAACATTTTTATTATTATTTCTATACAAATTTATTCATGTATAAGTTTTCAAGTGGTACTTGGTTATCATTGTGGATTATTGCGGTTTTCCTCAATTAATAAAAAATACAAAAAATAAATTTTTTTTTCTCTGTCACTGTATAGTATTTCATGCAAATAGTTGAACACAAAATATATATTTGCGCAACTTTTTTTGTTTTTTTTTTTTACACGTTAGTTTCTTAAATTTATTTTTGTAGTATAATTTTGAAAAAAAAAGAAACATTTGTCGTTTGTTCCATATACACCCGTAGTTCAGGATTTTTCCGCCCTATGCAATGTAAACTTTTTTCATATTTTCCATCCCCTCCCCCTGGGCTGTTAGAGCTTAAATTTACGTATAATAAAAAGATTTTTATTTTATTAATTTTTATTGTTGTTTCTAAATCATGTTTGAGAAAATGTGCGTAAATATTTGTGTTATTGTAATAGTGTGTGTTTTTTACTTGATAATTCAATTTAAACACTTGACAATCTATGCATGAATAATTGCGATATATTTTTTGCATTATTCTTATAAAATGGCACACTTTTGTCATTAATTGAAGTGTTTTCTGATTTAATTAAGAGACGCGTAAAAGTACATGTTATAATAAGTGCGAATTTAAAAAAAGAATCAAGCGTTCATTTAAATTATATTAAATTGAAGGGGAAAAGCCAGTCGTACAGTCGAGTACATCAATATTTTACCTATATTTTGCAAATAAAGTTCACTTTAGTTTCCACATCAAAATTCTACAGTAAAACTAATAATTTCAAATCACTTTGATGTCTTGGATAGCAGCGCAAATCAACAAAACATTCAAACAAATTTTGCTTGAACTATGAATAGTGAATTGCTGGGGAATTGTCCGGGTGATCAGTTTAGAGTGCCTATCAGCGTTTTTGGGGCATATAATAGCATGTTCGCTTGATCGGTGAAGGACGAGTATCACCGGGTGACAGAGGGAGGAGGAGGGGAGAGTGTGTACTAGGTTCTACTTCACGGCTGCGAATGTTTACTAGACGTGTCGTGCCATATAAATACGAGGATCATGATGCTCACGGAGGAGGGAGAGACAGCGTACTACGTTCCACTTCACGGTTGCTCATGTTTACTAGACGAGTCGTGTCATATAAATACGATCATCGTGATGTTCGCGGAAGAGGGAGAGGAGTGTAGCCTATTCCACTTCACTGCTGCTAATGTTTACTAGACGTATCGTGCCCTATATATACGATCATCGTGATACTCGCGGAGGAGGGGAGGGAGTGTAGCAGATACCATTTCATGGCTGCCAATGTTTATTAGATGAATTCTGCCATATAAATGTTATCATTGTGATGCTCGCGAAGAAGAGGGAGGAGTGTACTACGTTCCACTTCAATGTTTACTAAACGTGTCGTGCTATATAAACACGATCATTGTGATGTTCGCGACTTTTGGCAAATTTTTTTCGTTTTTTGGTTTAATTGCATCGGTCGCTATTTCTAGCAATCCATAGTGACGATTTGGTTTGGTTAGAAGGCCACCTCATAAAGCACTATATCTAGCAGACTCTCGCCAAATTATAACGCAGATGCTTACAGACTAAGTAACGTTCAATTATTTCTACATCTAACATTTTGTTAACTGTTGATGTGTTCCTTATACTATGGGAACCTAAGCCTAAATTGATCTTTGATGTTAACTTGGGGAACTTTTTTTTACAGTTTTACTCGTTGAACATCTAGTTTGCAAAACTTTGCTTCGAAGTTTTTATGCAAAATCTTTTTATAGGAGGGTTTGAGTTACCTTTGAGGTTATGTCGTAATATTTGTGATTTTTCTTTTAATTATTTATTTTAATTGTTTAATCCAAATTCATTATTGTATATTGCCTTGTATAGGAGACATCCACCGAGTGACTGGTCGTAAAAAAAAGTGTTTGTAAATTATTTTCACTTGCAGCGAAAATTGATCATTTACTAGCAAATCTCTTACCGTCGGCTGTCGGATTAATCCAACATTCAGTACGATTTTTGATTAATGCAATAGGTGACGATGATAGGATAGAGAGGCAGTTAAACAAATTCAGAATTTTACGTCCATTAAAGAAGTGTAAACTTTATGAGACCTTGATTACATAGTTTAGTTTTGCTTTTAGAAGACTTGCTCCTTTCTCGTTGTGACAGATTTCTCAGGCTCTGATAAACATTCATGTTATTGAATTCGATATTTAGTTTAGTACTTCAAAAGTTACTGAACAGAATAAAGTGAAATTTTAAATGAAAAATTTTCAATTTCTTACTTCTTTTATTTTTTATACGCAGCGGCTTAAATGTGTTAATTATCAATTTTCTATTTCGCAGTTTTCATGACTTCATGGATATAAAAAATGATAGACGAATAAACAAAATTCTATGGTGATCAGCAAAAACTAACCTCAAAAACTTTACTGACAAAAAAGTTGGAACTGATTAGAAAAACATTTTCTTCATATAACTCTTTTAACAACTCTTAGGTTTGAATTTGAAATACGTTGTGTTTAAGGTCAAATAATTTATTTCATTAAAAACAAAAATCTATTTATATTTATTTATTTCTTTATGTAAATTTCTTCCCTTTGACCTTGAGTTGTTTCCTAAGAAAGTTAGCACTTTGTTAATGTAATGTTCGTGTATGTAAATTTTACTCCTTTCCTGCCAAAACATTAAGAAAAATTTTGGAAGAATTCATTGAATTTAAACATTACGAATTGAAAAATTTTATTCGTTTTTGATGCATGACGAAATATAAGAGCAAATATTTCATGGAATTTCTACGTCGACGATCGCCATATGAGGCAAAAACAATTAAACGCCCATACAACTTGTAGGTTGTATATTATTGTATATCCTTTCAAGCGGTACAGCATTTACATGTATCGCCTTAAAAGAATAATTGTTGAAAATCCTTCAAATGCTATGCAAAAAAAAATATGTAAATCCATGTAAATGGCTTTTACAACAAAGACAAAGATTTTTCTGTTTAGAAAGCGGATAATAAATCATCTTCCTGTTGTGCGTGCACTTTAAGCCGTTCTTGATCTTTCCATAAGATTCATAAGAAGAATATTTTGCAAGGATCATAGCTAAACCGTATTTAATTAGTATGCAAAATATTTTGTATATTGTAAGTAAGGATAACTGGTTGAAAGTTTTTTCTAAAGGATTTTCCAACCAAAGCCTTGCTCACGTTGAAAAAGAAATTAAAATTGAATTGAATTGTTTGCCTACCTGTTTAGCTTATATTGTATGATTTACAATCTCTTGGTATGAAAATTTGCACTAATTTCTACAAATTTTCTATTTTACATACTTATCCGCTCTCTCTAACACCATTTCTCGCGTAGCCGTCGTGCATGTTTTGTCGCAATTTTTGTGTGTATTTTGCTGATTGATTCTGTTTGTTTTTCTATTGTTAACGTCGGTAGTCCATTGGTATAATTGTTGGTATATGTGGTAAAATTATATATGATCCGTGTCCTTTCTTCATTGTTCTTCACTTTTGCATAACCATTCTTATCGTTCTATCCAGCTGAGAAGTCTGTGCGAAATTCGATTTTTTATGCGTTCGGTGTACTGGAGAAACAATTCATCATTTATTTGATATTTTCATTTTCCAAGAAGGATCAGTAACTATAGACGAAAAACTATGCGATCTTGGGTAGGTTGTAAATTTTTGCGGTATACTTTCGTTTACTTTAGAGATGAGTTTAGGTAGGCGGTTATATTGAAATAGTTTAAGAATCATTTAAAACGGATTATGTTTTATTATCTTAAGTATAAATGAATGTGTTAGCAGCTAAGAGAGTTTTTCAATGTTTTTAGAAAATTTTACTACGGCCACCGGAGTAATTATATAATTATTTATTAGTTCCAGTTTAGCGAAAAGACTCATATGTGTTTCATGCAGTTGTAAGAAAGCGGTGATTAGAGATTCCGTTCAATTCTTATCCAATTCAAACTTCTTCTTCTTCTTCTTCTTCTTCTTTAATTTAAAAGCGTCATCACCTCTTCTAATTCCGCATTTGTCTGGTTAGGCCTGAAAGGTTTCGCGTAAAATGATCACATCAGAAAGCCATTGATTTAGAGTCAATAGTAATAATTAAATGATTCGAAGATATACGCTTACATATTTGGTTGGCAACTAAGTAATTGCCGCTTTCTTCAATAAAATAAAGCGTTTTCTTTTTTACTTGGAATGAAGTTTGCCATTTCTCTGACAACTTGAAAATTCCATGCTCGTAGAAAACCTGAGCCTTTTCGGCCAAAAACTGAGTTAAGTGAGATTTTACAGCGTCCTCATCGTTGTAAGTTTTACCACAAAGGGAGTTGGCCAGGGATCGAAATATGTAGTAATCCGATGGCGCAATATCAGGATTATATGGTGGGTGTACCATCAATTCCCAACCAAGATCCATCAGTTTTCGCCGAGTGGCCAAAGAAGTGTGCGGCCTAGCATTGTCCTGGTGGAAAATGACACCTTTACGATTGACTGATCGCTTTTCCTTGACCGCTGCTTGGTTCCCTGGATGCAACTCAAAATACACCGGACCTTTCTAATCAAACCAAATTAACAGCAAAATCTTCTTTTGCTGGATATATGCCTTTGAAGTGGTTTGCGATGACTCATTAAGCATGCGATGGTTTTCGATTGACATTGTTGTACACAATCCACTTTTCATCTCCAGTGATGATTCGTTTTAAAAACGGATCGAATTAATTGCGTTTAAGCAATAATTCGCAAGCGCTAATGCGCTTTGTCAGACGAATTTCTTTCAAATCTTGCGGAACCCAAATATCCAGCTTCTTAACGGGACTGACACGTCTCAATGGCTGTATATGAAACATTTCACTTCTCTGCAATCTCCCGTGTAGTTAGATGACGATCCGCTTCGATGATGGTTTTGGTTCCATCCTCATTAAGCTCAATTGGTCGATCTGAACATTGGTCATCTCTGAGAGAAAAATCTTCAGAACGGAATTTTTCAAACCAATTGCAGGATTGCCTTTCTTTAAGGGCTTCATCACCATACACTTCACGTAACTTTTTGGTGGCTTGCACTACGTTCTTCCCTTTACGAAGATAATAAAGAAAAATATGGCGAAAATGTTTCCCTCTGCACCTAGCTTTCTTTTGGAAAATGCATGTAGGATATTTGTCTTGTATCTGAGCTCATCGACAAGCCTGCCGGTATGTTCTCATAACTCTGCGACCAAAGACAATGTGGCACTATAAGTTTGAAAGTTATCGATACGCTTGTAGACTACAACATAGTCTAGTAAATAAGAATCGTCATTATAATATAATTACGATTAGCATATGAACGCAGCTACACGGAACGTTTGATGGGTAAAGGCACTTACGGTTTAGGCGTATACCTTCTAGGTTTTAGTTAAAGGCTATTTTCCCTTTTCTTTTTCACCATCAGCGAGTTTATATACATAAAAGGAGCATTCTCTGAGTAACTGATCATAATGAAAAAGAACCAAGTTTCAGTACTAAAAGTATTTTTATTAAAAATGATTGAAAAATGAATGCAAATCAAAATATCATTAATCACAGACAATACACCTCGAACTTGTGAGAATTCTTCACCAGGTATTAAATTTTTCTCAAAAGTTGTTTAATTATTGTCGTACTCGCACCAGATTTAGTTGTACCGCGGTCAATAGAGTTTTGAACATTCCATTGCCCAAGCGGTCCTCCTGTTTTATACGATATTTAGTTAAAACTTAAAACTATAAGAAAAGTTAAAATAGAAGTGATGCGTTAACCAATTTTGCGCTCTAAATAAACTCATTAGAAGCATTAATTGCTCGTACTAGCATTTAATGTTGTAAAGATTGCTCAGTGGTCCTTAGCAGCCAGCAGTTTTCTGATCGAAAACGTATAGTAATTAATAAAATGAAATCTTCCATTAAAAACTATGGATTAATGAAAAACATATAAACTTTTCTTACTTTTGAAGACTTTTGGTCTAAAATCTTTAACCGCTAAAGTTGTGCATAAAGAAAGAAAGTATTCAGATCAAATTAGATTAAAGAAAATTAAGAAGAGAAAGGAAGAGTAAAAGAAAAGATTTTATGAAAGAGAGAAAGAAAATAAAATTTTTTTTTTTTTAAATTTGATATCATTTTTATTAACTTAAAATGACTTTTAAAATAGCATTGAATCGGTAACTGAGCTATAAAATCCAACATTTTACATCACTAATTGTATCACTAATTGTAGACATATAAACGGCTCGTATCTAAAAATAAAAGAAAAGGATAAGAAAATGTTCAAAAACACATAAATACACATAATGATAAACTAAAACTGATCTTGAACTGCTTTAATGGAGAAAACAAAATTCGAAAATTTCCAAGAACATAGATCGTGTGTTCAAGATGTCTAGAGCAGAGCGCAGTAAATTGAATTCTTTTGTGTAGATGTGTGTGCGCGATAAGTTTTTATTATTACACTAAATTTTTATTTGTTTTTATACCAAAAAAAAAAAAAAAAGAAAAAACAAAAGGATAAACTTTATGTACTCATAGAGGAGACAAACGACTATTATTTACATTATTTCATTTTTAGGGGGTGAGAGATTTTTTATTACTTTTCAAATGTTTTGTAACAATCGAATGTGTATTTTGACTAATTTATGTTTTGAGTAATTATTTAATGAAAACATTTGTGCTACCACAGAAAACAACCCTACGGAAAACTAATCATTGTTTTCTGATCTAATGCCCAAGACGATCGTTTATACGTTTAAACGAACAAGCAAGTAAAAAAAGTTATATTTGCATTGGGACGAATCTTAAATATAAATAAATATTAAAACATTTTATAACGTCTTGTTCAATTTACGCGAGTCAACTCACCGATCGTTAACAATTTATTTAGTTCAGTTTATGTTTTAGGAGAATTTTAAAATTATATATTATTCTGACAAAAATATTTCAAAATAATCAGAGTGCAAAGCTAATTTCAATCTTAATCTCGAAAGTTAATGTAACTACAGACAGACTTGATAAAATCCACTTCTAATTGATGATCAAATCCATTTCTAATTTAATAGTTTCTTTGACGCTCTTCTACGCATTACAAATGAAAGGAAATACACAGTATACTTATATAAGCCTGCCTGAAAATGAACTAGATAAAGCGTTATTGTCAGTCAAGGACAATCGTAGGCTACCGTATAAACCTAACAGATAAGGGTTGCGACTGCCAAATTGGCTTACTCAGGTTCAAATCTCAGTGCAGTAGGCCATATCTTAATGACTAGCGTGCGATCTTGGCTCTCAGCAATACTTGACATAATATTTTCTGAACGAGCATATACCTCCTACGCTGCAGTCATTTCCTATCACTTTCCCCCCTACTTCTTGACCAGCGCCGTGTACACTTATAGAAAAGATTCCCTAAGCGACTGGTCATGTAAAAAAAGAAACATCTTACTTAACATAATTCTTTAGTTACGTTCGTCACAAAACACTTATAGAGAACTGTATAGAATTTGATTTGAAAAATTGGTCAAATGTTTCCCAAACTTAGTATAATAACCTTATATGTCGAAACTACTTTGATCAAAAATGAATAGTCTAAAAAATATTGCGATCTATTTTTACATGTTAGTGTAGAAAATTTTATTAAAATATCTCGGTAATTACTAATTGTAGGTTGAACACTATATCATAAGAATCGACAAATGGACAGACACGCTCATTATCGACAGATTCCCGATCGTCAAAGCATTAATAACTTTTTCATTTCTTCCATTATTAGTACGAAATTTATAGGAATGATTATAACCATAATAGAGTTGATTACGAACTTTGTTAAAAGATTGGATTAATTTGCAAACATTGTAGAGGTACGTTCTTCGGTTAAATGGTAGAGGGAGAGTGAGTAGAGAGAGAGAGAGTGAGCAGAGAGAGGGAGAGTGAGAGCTAGGGAGAGAGAGGAGAGGAGACTGAGAGAGAGAGAAGGAGAGACAGGAGAGAGAGATGGAGAGAGAGATAGGGAGAGAGGGAGAGACAGAGAGGGAGAGACAGAGAGAGGGAGAAAGAGGGGAAGAGAGAAAGAGAGAGGAAGAGACAGGGAAAGAGAGAGGGAGAGAGAGACGGGGAGAGAGAGGGAGAGAGCGGGAGAGAGAGAGGAAGAGAGAGGGACAGAGAGAAGCAGAGAGAGGGAAAGAAAGGGAAAGAGAGAGGGGGAGAGAGACTTGGAGAGAGAGGGAGAGAGAAGGAGAGAGAGAGAGAGAGAAGGAGAGAGAGAGA
>KK351120.1:22538-51964 GCA_000671755.1 Glossina brevipalpis
TAAGTGTAGAGATTAAATATATTAGGTGTATGCAAAAGTTTCTATCAGTAACTTCTACAGGTAAAAGTGGCAAAGTAATGGGAAATAGCAGTGTAAATCAGGGTTGATTTCGATCATTTTGACTTTCATCTACTTAAAATAACAAATTTCTATTTAGTTTTGTTGAATTATTCAGTGTATTCAGCCGCTAATCAGGGAACGCTTAAAATTGAATTTTCTACATTCATTTTCTACATTGATTTTCAACATTCATTTTCGACATTGATGATTTGAAGAAATCTGCCGTCGACGCTCATAAAAATCTTTTAGAAGCTTATAGTGCCGCTGCTCTATCATATCCCAATTGTCGATTTCAGTTTCAATGGTTTAAAAGCGATGAATTTGTTACCAACGACGAAGAACGGGCTAGAAGACCAAAAAAATTCGAAGACAATGAACTGCACGATCTACTAAATGAAAACTTAGCTCAAAATCTCAAAAAACTTTCAAATAGCTTAGAAGTTGGTGAATTAACTGTTTCTAGACGTTTGTATCCAATTAGAAAGGCCCCAAATGGAGGAAAATGGGTACCACACAAATTGACTGAAAATGTTATTTCGTGCAAAAGTGGTCGAGGATACATTGTTGCAGCTCGAATAGGAAGTTCTGCCGAACTCAGTGTACTCATCCGGCATACCGGCTTTTGGTTTCCACTTGCTTAGATCGACAACCCCAAAAGATCATGGGTTCTTCCGACATGGTATAGGCACGTTGCGAGTATAGGAAAAAATGTAGAAAATGATGGAATATATTTTAATTAATATATATTATGCCAATTTTTCTCAATAAATGACCTTTTCAAGTGAAAAAATTGGCAAAACTTTTGCAAACACCTAATGATTGGCCAAACAAAAAAGCAATAAACTTACAAAATGTGAATTCTCTACCTGGGAAAATATTAATTAATTACACTGGTATACAGCCAAAATGTATCAAGGGTCAAAATGACCAATTTTTATAGGATTCCTGATTGATGTAAAAACGAAAGTATGTTCTGGTTTTCTTAATCCAATTAATGAGTTATGTTTAATGACACCGCAATGGTAATGATATATAATTAACCTCTTTACCCCACATGATCATAGAAATCGCATGCCATGTATCACATCGCGTTAATTGTCTAAAAACGTTAGTTAAAATGAATCGAAACTCTAAAGCCTTTCTTCGTCGCCATCGATATGTTTATACCATTTCTGTTCCTTAACCATGTCAAAAAGTCTTTGATATGTCGACTTTCTTTCGCATTTTAATTAATTTAAACCGAATGTAAACAAAAACTTTACAATTGGATAAACGGAAGAGAATGTTTCCAACGATCCGGCAAGAGCCCAAAGACCAAGTCATGTTAAAAGTTCATATTAAAAGTTTTCTGTAAGAAGAAGAAGAAAGTCATACAATATCCAAGTTTATTATCGTCTGTTCTTCAGGTGTCTCACAGTACTGCGCCTATTTAGCCATATTCCACCAGTGAACTACGCTCTACGACTTCGGTGGAGTGATGTATCAAAAGCTATGTCTAGCATTGGACCATACAAAATGGCTCAAAACTAAAGTAGCTAAAAGATCTCATAAGACATTTGTACGTAACCAAGCTGAAGGCTGAGCAGCTAATATCTCGCTTGCGAAAAGGAAATTCTTTAGAAGATAAAGTTAAAATGCTTGCTTATAGAAGTGCCGTAAATGACGAATGCGAAGAGCGATTTCATCAAGGAATTTCAAATGTGGATAAAAGTGATCGGAGGAGTTGGACTTCTGAGATATCGGGGGGCTACTGCTGGACAATAAAATGAGATGTAGCAGAAGCGAACTATAAGAGACATGTTAAAAACGAAATCCAAACTATAAAAAATACGCACTGAGTTTATCGTACAATTTGAAGGGTGCTTTCATCCTTCGATAGAAATGTTTGACTAAATTATCGTCCTTCAAAAATTGTTTATAATATCGTGAAAGTTGCCACATCTTGGATTTATGCAAAAACTTTGAAGAAGGTGGTCGAGAAAGTCAAGCATGGCGCAACAGTAACTTTAGAGAGTTGTGTATGATTAATGTCAACTCGAATAGAAGCGGAGTTTGATACATTTGTCAGCCTAGCTATCACGCCACGCCATTCACGACTTGAAATATAAAAATAAAACAATATTGTTTATATAAGAAAAATTATTAATTATTTTGAATCTTCTGAAATGAAAACAAAGATAGACCGAAAGTAATTTCTCAAGTGGCTTTGTAGAAAATATTTCCTTAACAATTTAAAATCAGCACATTTGTATTATAAAAAAAAAAAAAAAAAGAATTAATTTGTGAAAATAAACATAAAAAGAAACAAGAATATTCGAATACCTAATGGCAGTGCTAACGTTTAACATAAACGAATATAAAATTTTTGACATACGTGCTCTAATAATTTGTCACTGACGCTAGTACAATAAGAACTGTCACAGAAACGATAAGATCATGTAAAAATTGTCTCTACGAAAACCTATTCATAATCATTTGAAATAAACAGAACTCAATTACGAGCTGCAGTTCATTCGCTTGCATATGTGGGGAAGTACGATTGTGAAAAGAAAATAAATAAAAAAAATTCTTGCAGTGCAGTGCTGTCCAACACATAAAATACAGGCGGGAAAAACATTTTTTGTAAACGCATATATGCAACAATTCTTTCTAATAATCATAATTCTTTAGATCGACTTGAATTCATATATGATTTGACGGGAGCATTTGACTTTAAATTATAAAGAAATATTGGGCAGTTATCTTCAAAGAATTGAAGAGACCTATTGTCAATTAGTTTATATTTAAAATACGATAAATACTTTTTAAAATATGGAGAATTTAGAATTTAGGGAATATAAATAGTTCTTCAATGAAAGAAATTCCTCTCAATTGGAATACGGTCTGTCTTTTGTATCTGCAAGAAACACAGAGATCATTTTGAAACTCTTCTCCTCTCATGTTATGACCTCAGTCCGGAATTCGATAGACTTGTAGACAGATTTGCGTGATTCTTAAATTTTCTTAACTGATTTTAAATAGTCCTTCATGGAAAGAAAATACAATTGAAATACTGTCTTTCTTTTGTATCTGCAAGAAAGATGGAGAGCATTTTGAAATTTTTCTCTTCCCATGTTATGATCTGGAATTCGATAGACTTGTACACAGCTTTGCATGATTCTCAAATTTGCGTAACTGATTTTAAATAGTCTTTCAAGGAAAGAAAGTGCAATTCGAATACTATCTGTCTTTTGTATTTGAAAGAAAGACAGAGAGCACTTTGGAATTCTTCTCTTCCCATGTTATGACTTCAGTTCGGAATTCGATAGATTTGCAGGCAGCTTTGCATGATTCTTAAATTTTCTTAACTGATTTTTTTGTAGTCTCTGGCAGAGAGAACCTAGCGCAGCATGGTATCATCTTTTTAATGGACAATGAGGGAAAGGATAATACCATAACAATGATGAAAAGCGCCAGTATACGCTGTTTACGACCTATTATTATTAGAATACTAATTAATCTATATGTTGGAAATGGCTCAGAACAAATTTTGGTTACTTCAATACTAAAGATATGAGAAAAGAAAAATGATTTTTACACATTTAAATGTCCTCCTCTCTACAATTCGTAACCGGAAACATTAAGACAGATAGAGTTAATATATGAAGACTTTTAGAGACGTAAAAGAACATAGCTATCGTTTTCAAAAAAAAATTTTTCATATGAAGACAGGTTTGAAAAACAAAATTAATTTTGCAGATTAATCGATTATTTTACAAACTATATCAATCATGATCATCAGGAATCTGCGGTTTGACTTCAAAAACGAGCCAAAAAATTTCTAACTCGTGTTTCAAAAAGAGACTAAAATGTTATACGAAACTCGGCACAAGATTCTTTATTAATTTCGTAGAGAACCGTAGTGGTGAAAATATTATTATAGTTCCACTCTGCTGAAGCTAACAAGATCATAACGGTAATCGAAAAAAAAATTAACAATTATAGTCTCTCGAAAGTAATCTCCTATTTCTTCCAGGGGGCTTTATGTCATTGCTTCTTCTCTAATGTATTTCAGGGCTCCCATCTTTCTTTTTAATACAATTGTACATGGTTTTTGTTTAATATTTCTTTTTTCCTTCCAATGTTTTGATAATAGAAGTTAAAAATTCATAGCAAGTAGCTATGTATTGAATATTTCAGCGGGCCGAATAAGTAAAGTATAAGGCTCGACACACCTGGGGTGCAGAGCATTCTCTAATTTTCAATTTTGAAATGTGCTGTCGGTTTTGTGTTAATAGTTGTTGTAATTTTTGAAATGTTCAATATGCAGTAGGTATCCATTTCTCTTCTTACCCTCTGCGTATTTATGACATTTTTCCCGATGCGGTATGATAAGCTACATCCATCCATTTCACATATGTTCATATGTCTACGCTAGAAGTTGAGGTGGGGGAAGTATTAGTCATTTTTCTTAAAAGTAAGCGCGTGTCTTGCTGCCACAGCCTCTTAAGGTAAATTGGTTCCTTTTTTTGTTTTTTTTTTTTTTTCTAAACATCTCAAAAATAATATTTAATATAATGTGCTTTTGTTTTATTTTAGTTTTTGGTTTTGATTTGATTTAGTATTTTATAGTAAGTTTCTAATGCCTTAGAACTTGTGCTGAGCATTGTCTTATACAATCCTCACCAGTATGGGGGCATAATTAATTTAATTTATGTTCGATATTAAAAAAAAAAAAAAAAATCGGAGTTTTTAGCTTTATTAGCCTTGGAACGTGCCGCCGCCGTATTTAATGTAGACTCTATTTAATGGTTATAAAATTTATTATTATTATTTTGAAAATATGATATGAAACAAATGTTCCATTAAAGATTTTTAAAATAAATTTCTATTTACAGGAACGTTACAAGGAAGGAAGCTATTATTATCGCACTATTGTGCAAGACGTGAGCAAATTCTTGAAGTTTCTTTAAATTATGTTTTAAATTATCTCGGATATTTTCAAAATAACTTTTAAACAATCTCTTTTTTTTTTTTTTTTTTTTTTATATATAAAAATCCTGAAATGCTTGGAAATGTAAAATGCATGTCAAAATCACAACCTGAATAAACACACATATTATTGATATTCGCAAAAGAGCGCATAAAACGTATTTTGTCTACCGAAAGGATTTAAAAAAAAGAAATCTTATGAAAACAAAAAACATTGTCAGTAGGAAGAACTTTAACAACTCCCGAGGCATATACGTATACATATATGTATACACGTTAAAAAGAAAAAAAAATCACATGTCACAGATGAAAATTATATCCGTTGTTACCCTTCTTTTTTCTTCGGAAAGATTACGCCAAGCATTAAATTGACGAATATTTGACAAGAAACATGAAAATACAATATTTTTTTTTGTTCTTTTTCTTCATGAATGATTGAAAAGTAAAGGATTTAATAAAAATGGAGAAAAAAAAAATCGGAGAAAAACAAATTACAATACCATTATGCTTGAAGGTTGCCTTGCCACCACCACCACCACTAGCTAAGCTATATATTTATGACAAGCAAAAAAGAAGTTAAATTCACTTTGACGTGAACATTTCGCGTATACGTATTCACTAATAATATATAAAAATTCGAAGACATTGTATTGATTGTACGTCATAAGTTACCCGAAGGTAATCACTCTCGTAGTGGGCTTTTAGATGTCACAAATCATTAAGTAATAATTTTTCGGTTCTTACGAAAATATTTGTGGATTGATTACGCTTATTCTTGCGGTAGATTGGTCAGCAACTATCCAGAATTAAAAGTAGATCAACATGAGGCGTATGACTAGCAACTAAAAGTGGTTAAAGTAAATATCGGGAGAAAGCCTTGGAATTGTCTACAAGTTATCGGCCAAATCGACAAGCAGGCATGGATAAATCGATCCAAACTCCTATATACATATAATTTACGAGTTCTTTGACGTGTACTTCTGAATAATAAAATGGAAAAGATAAATCGAGTGTAACGTTATTCTTCGGTCATAACAGCTTTGGTCCGTATTAACTGTAGATGTGCCCCGTCTTCTCCATTTGGATGGAATTCTCTCAGGACTTGGTGAATAATTGTGTGCTTAAACATTTCATGCCTTGCAATATTTTCTCATTTATTCTCATTTGTACATATATTCCCGATCAGCATCAAATTTAGAATCGATTTAAGCATGTCCGTCTGTCCGTCTGTCTAATGTCTGTGGTAAACATTTTCCTGGCGGCAAAAATCGATATCGGCTTCAAATTTGGCAGAAACATCGAAAGTTCATTCACTGCCACGCCCATCTATTACAATTTAGTTTTTTCTTCCTTTTTTATACACACCACCGAAGTTGAGGTGTATATTTAATTTTGTCATTTGGATTGTAACTCACAGAAGAAAACTTCGCAGACCCCACAAAGTACATATATTCCTGATCAGCATCAAATTTAGAATCGATTTAAACATGTCCGTCTGTCTCTGCAATGTCTTGTGGCAAACATTTTTCTGGCTGCAAAAATGAAAACAGAAGCATCGGAAATTCTTTTATATTTATTTTTATTGAAAATAGGACAGATCGACCCCAGGCAACGTATACGGCATAAGCTGAAAGCACATCTGTTTTCTGGCTGTTTTTCAGGGTATTCATGGCTGGATGTGTTCCACGGTGTATCATAAAAATAAAAAAAAATCTACCACGCCCAACTATTAAAATTTAGTTTTACTCCCTTTTTTAAGGTAATGGTGGTGGATTTATACCCATCTGTAATTTTCCTACTTGTAACACTTTGAAAAGTTTCTCCACTCTTGGTGTTAACCGTAGCTTTAATTGATAATTTAGTTACTGTTCAAATAAGGCTTTCATAATAGCAATACATGCGTCATGGGTCCTTTCAAAGATAGCGCTGAATGACAATTTATTCTCTCGGCATTCTATCCATTTTCCGCCTGGAAAATGAGAGAAGCAATGATTAGCGATGGACTGTACTTTAAATCTAATATTTTTTTGCACTTTTTCTTATAATGAACGGTTAATTTTATTAAAAAATCATTCAAAATTTATTCCTAAATTCATAATCATAATCATATCTCCTAATCATAAAGAGCTACATGGGATGTGATGGTTAATGAAAAACTTACTCTTCATCGGCCATAAGATTTCATCCGAAGTGAAAAAAAAAACAATCGAGAGACGCAAGCACGGACAAAGAAGCGATTAGTTAGTTAGGAGAAATCCAGAGAGCGAAACAACTGATCGTAAATAATCCAAAGTAAATTAGTAGTACCGTGAAAAGGTAAACCTCTCTAAAAGGTAAAATCTAAAAACGAAAGCGTTCAGATTGTCTGCTCCACACAATCATTATACTTAATAAGTTGAAAGGAGGAAAGAGAGTAAACTTAAGATACTCAAGTCTAATCCTTGAAGGAAGAAGGAAAGTTAGTAAACTCAAGATATTCACCTCTAACTCTTGACCAAATTTTTCGTCGGCCAAACGATTAAATACCGCGTGATGTCTTCATTCTGCCAGATGTTAAGAATAATTATTTAACGAAACTGTTCGATATGAAAATGCAGACGTATTTCTACAAACAAAATATTTGTGTTTTAATTGGTTTACACAGTTTATCTTAAAATATTTTACTTATGCGACTTAAGAGAAATAAACATAAGCAAGCAAAAGTTTCAGAGCAAGCCCATCTAGTAAATCAGGGAGCTCAGATTTCTTTCTTAACTTATCTTCTTCTTATACATATGTTAGCTTCTAGAACACGCAATAAACTGTATGTCATGCACAAGACACATATATATAAAAGAGTATTCCACTAAATGAATGATGTATTTTGTAACAAATGAACTGGATGATGATAATGATAACTATCTGTCGCTTTTTTTTTAAATATTTTTCCTCTCTAAGTTACAAATATTGCTAATGGTCTCTTACATGTTCATATGTTTGGTACACATAATGCATCTACACAATTATGTGCTTATCTCCATACAACCTAGAGACAATTTTTCGTTTCATTTCTCGATTGAATAAAGCGAAAATGTATTTGGTTTTTGAAAAAAAAAAATAAAATCTGACTGTTAATGTTGTCCAACCCTTTCATTTTTTTCTCTTGTCTTTTCTATTTTATATTGTGCTGGGATAGTAGCAGGCGTTAAAAAAATTGGGCTCTTCATATATATATATATATATATATGCGTAACATGAATGTATAAAGTGCAGAAATGAGACGCGACACTTGTGACGAGGACGATTTATAAAAATTAACGGCCGCCAACGGAAATGAAATCATCCGTAATAAAATCGCTACCAGCAAACGATGTTTTGAAAGAAGGAAATAAAAACTGCAAGAAGAGGTACTTGTAACAATTTCATACACATTTTTATACACACACACGCACATATATATATATATGTATAATATAAAATTTGCAGACGAACATATGCACACGCACATCTACTATTCATATATGTATATATACAGATTGAATGGTTTTTGTATTTTGCATAAAATTCAACTTATGTTTGCAATCATACAGTGAAGCATTAAATTAATCAATTTAATCACAGGAATATTTGGATTAGTGTTTGTGTGTCTTTATTAATACAGCGGTTGTACGAAGTACGAAGTACGACTGTGTGTGAATGAACATTCGACGATAACCCGATAACCACTACCGTAGCAGTAACACTTGATTTTCATTTCAATTGAAAGACTTGATTTGTGTGTTTGTTTGCATCTTATTAAGCATTTCAATATGACTTAATAAATACATTTGATTAAATTAAGCATTACAAACTTTTATTTTAAACGACACTTTTATAAAATATTGCAAAACTTAGACTTTTGATAAACGAAGTGCGATCGAAGTTTCCAAATCGATTTGATTACTTTTCTTTGTTGTTACGTAATTATAATGACTTAATAGTCCTTTCAAAAGAAATTTTGCCAACTTATAGAAATTGATAATAACTGCACAGCCTTACTTAAATTATGAAGCGACTATTTGATTTGTTATACAACAGACCTTGATCTTAAATCGATAATAATAAATATCAAAGAAAATGTTTACGTTGACGCTCTTTACCCAAATTTTGCTTAAAAGCAAACATACTCTTCTTGCTTGGTCAGATTATTTTAAAAAGATCATATTTGAAAGTAATGTAAAAGCCTATTAGGTGATCTATGTATAATGTATAGCTTACTCTCTTGTGGTTTTCCTTTCTTTTCTTTAATATGTGAAAGAAATGCGACAGTCGTGTTTTTAATTGGAGCGAACCATTGACACTCAGCACCTCAGATCTATACATTGTAATTGGTAAACGTTTTATAAAATATTGGCGTATAATTTGGCCTATTAAGCAGGTGCGAGAAATGTTTGTTCGGGTTTTAGATCAATATATGTCAAAGAGTATTTGGTTATCGTGGGTATGGTTGCGGACGGCCCTCGTCCACTTGCATACTTGATATGCGGCCATTAACTAAACGTGTTTATGCCCGATTTCTGCTTTTTTTTCTAGGCACTACACTTCCATGTAAAATAAAAGCAGTAATAACTTAAACAATTTTCCTAAATTAAGTCAATTTAATCTGCTTACCTGTCCCTCTATTATTGTTTGTTTATCCACCTATTATTTGCCGTTACAATATTTACAATCACAAAAAATGCAAGAAAAGGCACAAGTCTGAAGAAACCCACCTTCTTAAAAAGAAATAAAAAAATGAAATTATACAATAGGTGGGCGTGGCAAATTTTTGCTATTTTTATGAAATACCGCGGAAATTTTCCTTGTGTGGCCTCTGTGTAGTAAGCAAAAGTTCCAGAAAGCAGAAGTGTTTTCAGCTTATACTGTACTGTAGGCGTGTCCTTCGGCCGATTTAGGTCATTTTCAATAGTAGCTTTGTATGGTTTCTAAAGCAACTTTCTTAAGCGAGCGTTTTCACAAACAAATTAAATTTTGAATATTCTATTATATCGAGCAGGCAGACACTATGGGATAGCTAACGCAATATTCATATAAATTTTTATTGATCTATCTGCTAGGGTTTATGAATAACGAGTAAAAAACGTAATTTTTTTTTTTGCTTTCAAAAACCGAGTTGTTCTCAGTTTACGTTGCACTGTGGGCGTGGCTTTTGACCGATTTGGTATATACCCAACAGCAGCCTGCATGCAAGAGCTTCCAATGTTCCTGTCAAATTTGAAGCCGGCAACGTCATTTTGACGGCCTGTTTATCATAAACATTACACAGACAGACGGATGGACTTGCTTAAATTAATTTAAAATTTGATGCTGATCAAGACTGTATATATATATACGCTTTGTGGGGTCTATGAAGTTTCTTTCTGAGCAAAGAAAATGACAAAATGAATATAATCCTCACCTTCATTTGGTGGATATAAAAAAATATATCGGTTTTGCATTATGCTTCTATGTGCAAAGATTCATTTATTTACTAACTCATTAACTAGAAACTGAACATGAATTCTAAAAAAAATAATGCACAATACATTTGCATACAAACATTTGTACATACATATAAATAAGCTAAGACTGGATAGAGACCGTCTGGAAACCTCAGCAGTTAAATTGAAAACGTACCTTCCATGCAAGTATTTGAACACAAATTTCATTTATTTCAAAACGAATGTAAACATTCAGGACAGAAAGAGGTAGAGATAGAGGCGCTATGAAAACTGTAATGATAACCTAATGTTTATGTAATGGTGTTATAAGAAGATATTTGAAAATTTTGATTTCGATATACCAATATGGCGCTGATGACGATGATGATGATAATGATGATGATAATGATGAGTACTACTACACAGAGTTGTACACAACACACATTGGTATGCATATAGATAAGCAAATGAATGCTTATATGAGTTTATCGTAAGCAAAATGTGAAATGCTTTCAATAGTCAAATACGAATATATGCAGCATACAAGCACGCATGCACTCGAAAATGATGATGGCAAAATTTTGCAAGAGAGGTTCAATAACTCCAAAACATATAGATACACAAACATACCTTACATATATATGTATGTATTTACTCGTATATGTATATATGTTTTACTAATGCAGAAATGTGCATTTTCGGACGACGAAGCGTAAATTAGGATTTTAAAATGACATTCTGTATATTTACGGCTCGGACTAAGGTGGACATAATGCCGTTGATTTTAGTTGATAGTGATGATGATGATGATGATGATGATGATGATGATGGTGGTGATGCTAGTAACGACAACGTACGAATAGATACAAAATAAAAATCATTTTTTTTTCTCTCTAGTCTAAGCCTCAAAACTTTTTACCAGTTTTTTGATTCTTTTTCCTTCACTCTCCCCCCTCTCTCCCCCTCTCTACCCTCTCTACCCTCTCTACCCTCTCCACTCCTCCCCCTCTCTCACTCTCTCTCTATCTCTCTATGTCAAGCCCTTTCTCTTTCTTTTTGTTTTACCCACTTTATCGTTTTGAGAAATTTTACATAGTAATTAGAAAAAGGGCTTTTCTGGCAAATTATTCAAAGCTTAGTATGAATGCATATCTAGTCTAAATGTGCGTAGATAACACGAGTGTAGTATGCATTTGTAAATGGTTTATAGCCATAACAGCAGGATTCCTTTGCACGCAAATTTTATGGGGGACATACAAATATATTTTCTGAATGTATATCAGTAAAGCCTTATGGCATCTACGTACACACACACACACACACACACACTCATACCCTTTTTAGATTTTACCAGCTTTGTGACATTTTGTTTTTCTTTAATATATGAGTAAATCACTGAAATGTAATTTTGTTGAATAATCTAACTTTAAACACACCAGTACACGTACATTCACTCACAAAGGTTTTTAAATTAATTGTAAGCTCAAGTCAAAAAAAAAAGAAAAAAACCAAATTCTTATTGAAGGCAGATATAAGAAAAATGAAAGAAAACAAACTCGTGGCTTTTTCTAAATGAGTGATTTGTTTGTATTTGATTTTTATTTTTTATTTTTTATTTATTTATTTATTTATTTTTCTTTTTTATTAAATGTATACCTGACATGTGACATCAGAACTCATCACTTGATAGAAGTCATTGGGGAGGCCATACTTTTTATACATGTAAACATTTTTTTTCTTTATGTTCACTACATTAGTCACACATGTATGGATTTTTTACATCACATTCTCAGCTATTAATGTACCCAAGGCTATTGACACATGTCCTTATAAGTGAATGATGTGCTAATGTGACAAGCATAACATAATAGATAATCATATAGTTAAAAAAGTAGTAAACTTGAAATTTGTCGATTATTAGAAGGGAACAGAGGGAGAGAGAGAGAGAGAGAGAGAGAGAGAACGATGATAGCAGAGTCATATAGAAGAGCTAAATTGTTACATACGAATGGAGGTGAAAAGATAGCAAAGAGCAAAAATCTCATATAACGCAATTCGCTGCATTGCTAACTTACTTGTCCTTTTTTTTTTTATTCTTTAAAGGGTTCGTCTGCAGAAATCAGAAGAAATATTCTGAAAATATAAAAATCAAATATTTTTCGCAAACAAGATTTCTTCTCCAATAGCAATTTATATGAAACTGGTTCTACGAAGTTTGGGCTTATGCTTGGAAAATTGAAAAATTGTTTTTGAAGCAATACAGGGTGGTAGAATTCTACATCATCTAAGATTACTTTAAGGGCCATTACTCCATAGTTACGCGTTTTGTGGAGATGACTTCGAAATTAATTCCAACTCCAACTCAACTGTTTTGCACATAGGAAAACCGTATTTTTGCCTGAATGAAATGTCAGTACAGGAACTTTAGGTTAAAAGTTGTACTTTTAATGCCAAATCAATAAGAACTTGAACTGAGGCACTTGTTGCGTAGTCCAAGCTGTCAGAAACTGAACCGTCCTTTTTTTTCGTCTCGCGCTTACTTCTAATTGAAATTATGTAATAGTATAGGTGTATATAGTTTAGTATATAGTATAATATATAGTATATAGCACATAGTATAGCATCTCGTAGCGTAAAGACTGGCAAAGATAGTGACATGGTTTCTATTTGAACTTAAAGAATCGAGATTACTAAAGGTCGCAAAAAGTAACATTCATACCGAAAGGTATGGAGTAATTGAAGTAAATGGAGTATTTTTTAAACTTTATAGCGCCACGCAGTCTGCTGTTTATACAAAAGAAATAATGTAACGGTTCAAAGAATAGAAGCGCAGCATCTTTATTAATACAAATCGGATTCAAACAGTGTATACATAAAAAAATAAAATTGAAACTCTTTGGAACTCTCTAACAGCAGCGTTTTCATATGCAAATGACTAGTAAATCAAACGTGTTATCTATAAATTACGTAACATAAATTATATTCTATAGATTTTTCCATTAAGCACTGGTTGATTTCCATCATAGTAAGATTTCACGTCATGTACGATTTTCGGTTCCTCTCTTTCCTTTCTTCGCCCTCTCCCTCTCTCTCTTTCTCTCTCTCATCTCTTCAACCCTTTCTCAATACCCGATGGTAAATCATACATTTCTTTCTCTACATATAACCCATTCCCTTTCTTATATGTATAATAAAATCAATCAGTCCTTTGAAAGTCCTTTTTTTTTGCTGCTTTCGTCTACTACATTCGTAATGTTTTTTTTTTCCTAAAAGTATCGTATTACAATCAATTGACAGCTCATAAATAAATATAAAGAGAAAAAAAAAACGATTCTAATTCATAAAAGTTTAGCTGTATTTGGCCACAAAAACGTGGCCATAATATTCTGACGGACGATATACGGCCGCAATGTAGAAAACCATCATATTATTCAAACCTAAGCACCACAATTGGAAAAAATATTGACGTTTACCTTTTAAACATTAATGGAGATTTTCAACTCATACAATTTCATCGAACTATAGTTGCATGTCGTACTTGAAACTCTTCCTAAGTGCTGAGAATGTATATGTCTATGAAATTCTCATAAGTGCTGTGAGTGTGTGCATGTAACAGTAATTTTAAATTCCCCGGTTGCCTTTACATACTGTGTACACTTGTTTAGTGATCAATCAAAAAAATGTTTTTTTTTTTGTTCCGCTTCATTCATTCTTTGGTTGGTTTTTTATATAATTTTTTCTTTTTTAATAATCTCACACACACAACGCGTGTTATTTCTTTACAAAAATGAATGAAAAAAATAAAAAAAAAAATTATCGTTATTTTTTCAAATATAATATATTTTAAATAGAATTTTGTATAAGAGAGCTGCGGTCCTCTAGCTCTGCACGATTTTATTTATTGCAAAGGAAAGGAAAGAAATGTTTTAGTTTTTTATGTAAATTGAGCTGATTTGACTTTTGTTTTCTTAAGGATATGCTTTAGTTTTCTTAGGCACGCATATTTTATTAAACTATATTAGATTGTCTAAAAAGTATTGAGCCTTAAAAAAATTTTAAGTCCAATTCATAAGTTACCCTTACTCGCACTTGTGAAATCATCTTTATTATCAGTCGGAATATTTTCAGAAGTACTTAATATTCTGTGAAAATAAATATTATAAGAATATTAATACTTTTGCATTTAAAAAAACACATCCTGCTGTACTCTATTGTAGCTACTTATTGTTTTCGATTTCTTTGTGAATTTTTTTTTTTACATCAGTCAAGTTGGTTTTTAAAGATGATGACAATTGTTTTCCCCATTTCAACTGAAATTTTCTAATAAAATCAATGCACCATTTGTCATGTAAATTACGTGTCAGTGTTAATGAAAGAATTTTCATCTAATTTGACACAAATGCTGTAATTTATATAACCTAAGGGAATTTCGAAATTTTTTTTAAATCATTGATTAAACTTAATTACTATGGCGAGATCGAATTACAAGATCTAATAAATAAAGTAAAGTAAATAAACTAAAAATAAAAAATTTAAATGTTAAATAAAAAATTATACATAATAAAATAAAATAATCCTATAATATTATCTTGTCTCTATAAGATAAAGACAAAGTTTAGACAGAATAAATTAACATTAAATTTGTTTCTTTAGGAATAACGAAAAAGCTTAACATTTTGAAATTAATTTCTACTCAAAAAAAATTATTAATTATTATTATTATTAAAAATTTGAAGCTTTGAGAAAAAATATCATAAATAATATTTTAATATAAAATAATTTAATATGAAAATAAGTAAAACCATTATACTCGAGCTAGACCGACTATTAATTAGCCTATATCATTTCCCCTAATGCAATCTTTCATTTATATTCGTTACAAAATACCAAAAACTAAATCTTGTTTCCATATGAAGACATATTTTCCTAGAAGTTCTTTTTATTAATTTTTTTCTTGAAAAAGTCATTTATTGAGAAAAATTCTGCAACTTTATGCAACCGCGGAACGTCTAGAAACAGTTAAATCATCAATTTGTGTCTGAGTGTTAGTGCTGAGTTTCCGTCGTTTTCGTAATTTTATGGTCCTCCAGGCAGTTCTTTGTCCTTGACACCGAAATCACGACTTTTAAACCACCGAAACTCGAGGCGACAGTTGGGACATAATAGAGCATCATCGCCATATCTTTCTAAAAGTTTTTCATGGGCTTCGGCAGCAGATTTCTTCGAATAATGAAGATTAAAAATGAATGTCAACAATGAATGTAGAAAATGCAATTTTCAGCGTTCGATGATTAGAGGCTGTATACACTGAATAATTCAATAAAACTAAATGAAAAATTGTTGTTTTTAATAGAGGAAGATCAAAATTATCGAATTCAACCCTTATTTGTACTACTATTTTCCATTACTTTAAGAGTTTTACCTGGAGAAGTTACTGATAAAAACTTTTGCAAGCACCTAATAATTCATAATCCCAAAGCGTTTGCATGTAGCTTTTTTATTTTTTATATTTTTTTTTTATTTGTTTCTATTAATAATTCGATTATTTTTTGTAAAATGCAATAAAGGTAAGTTGTCCTATTATTTACTATTTTTCACGTTCTACTGGAAGGCTTTGCAGTATTTCCCTCTTCTCTGATTGTCTAACAAATTCCATTGTGTTAAAGAAGTATTGATTTACATGAAATTAATATTAATTAATATATTTCTTATAATAACGTTAGATTATTCATTTGACTTAAAGCGTTTTCTTTCTGTGTTGCTTTTTTATTTCATTTTTTATAGCCTAAAGAAAATTTATTGATAAGACTTTTAATATTTAGCATAAAAAACTGTATGCATTAAAACTGTTAAATATAATTTATAATCTGATTAATTTCAAGTCGTTTTCTTATACGTTTTTTATACTTTATTATTATGGTCTACATATTAAAAGGACTTCAGATTGGCAAGAGGAATCAAACACTATATTATCGTCGCAGCAGTCAATCACACTACAACAACAACTGAGGATGCAAAAAATAAAAAATAAAAATTAATTTAACGTAAAAAACGGGTAATTTAAGACAATGCCGTTTGTATATGAAATGATGAAGTGATGAGAAGTCCACCATGCTGACGACAAACGACGATTTAAATTTTCTTAAGAAGTATTTTCGTTCCGAAAGATTTCAGAAGAAAACGTAAGGCTTTCATGGTCATAAACCATGAATTATGAACGTTGTGAAAATTATAATGATTTCGTTAAGCTTTATATTTACAGCATTTGACATTTTATGACGACGCTGTTACGGCATTGAATGAGTATGGAGAGGGTATTGTGCACCGTAATAGGATGATCATTGACTGGAGGAAGTTTTTGATTTGGATGTTTAAGATTTCTCTTTGTTTGTGTATTATCTCTCTCATTTTTATTCACATAGTGAAGTGAATAAGTGGTTTACATTATAACATTAGAAAAAGATGATAACAGTAGCGGACGAAGCTTAACTGAAGCCCTGGGCGAACAGCACATTTTAAACTTTTTTGTTTTTGTGTATAACTACAACGACTGAGAGTAAAATAAAAAGATATTTATGCATATACTTTTAAAAAAATTGATTAAAACTTTGGTTTAAAATCTCAAGTATATAAAGAAAGACTTTTCAAAAATCCTTAAAAAATGTATGAAATTTTTTTTAGAAAAGTTTTTCAAACAATTCTGTAAAAATTTCAAAATAATCTTTTAAAATTTCATAAAAGTTTTATAAAATTTCTTTAGAAAAAATTAAAAGTTTTAACTAGAATCCCGGATACTCAATGTCTACATGATATCTGCATGGTGTCTACATTATTCTTGGTCTCTTTTGTGCCATTCTCCTTTGGTTCAAAAATTTCTCAGAATATTTGCCTATCTGTTCTCAAGGTATATGATAAAAAAGGTGAGTTCTTGAAGACAAATTCCTACATTGTATTAGAAAAAGCGTTAAGTACACACGTAGACAATGTGCCAGTGACTTGGTAGACAAAAATATATATCTGCAAGAATTGATATTCCAGAAGCAAAAACCTGCTTATAAATATCACTTCAATGCATTGTTCTATATACTGTACGCAACATATTAGTCTGCTGTCTGCTGTGTTCAGTGTATGCGACCGTTTCGAAAATATTCCCTTCAAATGTAAGCCTGATGCAATCGTGGACACGTGTTACTTATTTTTTTCACTCTGAAGTTGTATTCTATATTACTTTTGAACTTTTATCGTGATTTTCAGAGTTGATATATGGAAGTAGGGACACAATTAAATGCTTAGGAGTCTTGTTGATGTATATTGAACTAATCTTAACCAATCGTCTGCAGAAAAGTAATTCACACTCGATTTTAAGACTTGATCCATAGTTATAAATATTGCAGGGAGGTAAAACATAATCATATGTAATGCGCAGCATTCATGAATTTCATATTTCCCTTCTTACAGGTAAACCGTTCGGGATCTGCAGGTATGAAGATTAGTTTTTGACATCTATTAAGATTATATAAGGCCCTGGCCTATTCCAATTCGTGAATAGATCGTCCCTGCATTACAATGTTAAATTTCTCTATACATTAATATTGTCAAACCACTTGCTTCATCATCACGATCACGTTGTATGCACGGAATATGCCCATAATACGAACACACACTGGGTCACCCAGCAATTTACAGAGTTGGTGTTCTGTTCTGTACTCTCTGAAGGCCGCACAGCATAACTAACGAACTATTCGCAGCATATGCTTACGCGAGAACATCAACCAGAAATCACATTCGTCATAAAGATATTTACGAGCTTTGGCAATTAATAAATTTGTGGTAACTGCCATATAAATCTCGTTCATTCACAAGTTTAGTTTCTTATTTTTTTTCCACATTGCTGCTAGCTCTTTGCCTTTATTTGTTTGCTAAACTGCTTATAGTTAAGGTGGATTTTGAATCAACCAGAAATTAAAAAAATAAAAAAAATAAAAAAAAAAATAAATAAATAAATAAAAATGTATAGCATTCATAATACTTACTCAGATACGAGTGTCATAAAACAGCAAACCGGCTCGTTTTGTTAGCAGCCACTTTGCATATATATATATACATATATATATATATGATATGCATATGTATGTGTATGTATGTGTATGCACATTCATATTTGCATCTAGTTATCGCATCTTGTTGTGAATTATTACTGCTGCAATATAGTTTATAATGCGCTTTACCCATTTTTTATCTGTTTTTCCTTTTATCACTTTTTTTTCTTGCATTTTGTGTCTTCTGAACGGCTATGTGTGTGTGTGTGTGAGTGTATATGCTTTTCATATAATCAAACAGCAAAATTATGACTCATAATAAAATAATTTAAATTTCTTCTAGAGCTTTTTACGATGGCGCCGTTGCCTCCTTGGGTGCCATAATCATAAATGATTAAATTCAAAAAAAAAAAAAAAAACAATTAAGTAAAATATTATAAACAAACAGCTGTAGGGTGTCTCTTTTTATAAATATTCTTTTATAAGTTCTATTCCATTTTTATTATAATTTGTAGACTTATGTTCAGATTATATGTATTTTTTTTACATTACTTTTACGTTCTTAGTTCGCAAAATGCATAAGTTAAAGCAAAAAGTAAAGGATTGAAACTTAATCGATTAAAAAGTAAATCGACTTACTGTTAGCAGTCGGGGTCGAACCTACTTCAGTTATTAAAAAAATATGTTAATTAGGGAATTTAAATCATTGCAAGACCAAACTTGACAGAAGGACTTTAAAAAATATGGAGAAGAACTGAGTTTTTTTTTCCAAATATCTGTTCTAGCAGCTTACATGCAATCAGCTTACGGCGTAGTCGTTAAACATATATATTTATTTCATTGCCTTTCACCTAAGCTAACGTATTTATCTTAAACTTATTAGCCTTTCCATTTTCTCTTTGAACTTGCAAGTCAGACCATTTCGTTTTTCATTTGTTTTTTGTTTGCTGGCCGGCCACTTGGTGTCCTTCATACTTGGTGGTGCTTCGAAATTCGTTGTATGATTGTTAGATCTGTCTTACTTATATATATATATGTAAATGCCAATTTCTTGTTGATTTTAACAAACATATGCAAAGTCAGACCGACTCCCACACAGCGCAAAGGTTTATATCATAGCAAGTGAAAAAAATCTATACATCTAGAGATGAATATTGAATATCAAACATGAAAACAAAAAAAAAATGAAGAAATATTGCGTACATTTTTCTTAAAAAAGGAGGTTAAATAATGATTATTTCATATTATTTGTTGGTCGCGAGAGTATGAGTAGGTAATTTAAAGTGATTTTCATGCTGAATTCTCACACTATTAATAAGCGAATCAAATTTTGTACAGACATCTGCTGATGCATCTAAGTTTTCTTTAAATACATTGAAATTTTTAATTTAGTTTTGGTTCTGCTTACGTAGTAGATGTATGCGTGTGTGCTTTCCCGAATTTGAGAATCCAAGATTAGAGACAATTGGACGAGCCACAATGGAAATCAGTCGAATTATGTCCTGACATTTTTATGTTTTATAAGTTCTCTTAACCAATAAGTTAGTATTAAAAATGGAATGCAGTGTATTAGTATAAGGGATTCACATTGATTTTCAATAATATCGTAATAATGAAAATGCAAGTGGAATCACTATCTCAATGGTACGACGCTGTTGAGAGAAAACTTTGCAGAGAATGTTAATATTCTTCTTTACCCAGCAAAGATGTCAATGCAAATTACCTTAGACCAGCAGAAAGAATAGAGATCTTTAGGTATCACAATATAGCAAAATGATGTATATTTCTTTACTTGTCGCCAAATGTTTTCTTTACCACGGCGTAGATAAAGGTATCGATGGTTAACAAGTCAAATAATATTTTATTCAAAATATTATTATTTGTTAGTCATAAACATTCTCCCCTTTCTGCATATGAAGTTCGTCTTTAAAGAACAATTTAGAATTTACAACAATTTACAACAATTTACAACAATCTACAACAATTTGCAACAGTTCTACAGAATGACTATAAATCACCGCTTGAAACAACTTCCTTGCAACATACAGGTTAGGTTTCGAAAAGTAGTGTTCTGCGATTATGCACCAGAAGTCCTCGTTTGAGAGAAGTAATAATCAGAAGAAACAATGTCTGGCGAATACAGAGAGGGAATAAAGCGTCGCAATTCTCTACCTCTAAAGTTTCTTAAAAAGTTCACGTTTCATATTGTGATATGGAGAAATCCTGCACTTACATTAGAGGTTATGGTTTCGTTCATTTTAATTTTATTAGTGAACGCAATAAAATGGTTTGCATAAGAAGATTGTTTTACGAGATTCTTTTATTAATTAAATTTGAAGATAATAATGTAAAATTTTCGATTGTTATTGCCATTGCTAAGGGGAGGTAGAATTTACTATACATATATCGTTGCATTTATGCGAATACTTATGAATACCGCATATATTCATGATCACCATAAGATGTTTAGGATACTTAGCTAGATTCATTTGAACGTCTTTCTGTCTGTCCTTCTTTACTTTTCGCTCATGATTAAAAAGTTAACTTAATTTACATTAATCTACAGCAAACAGATGTCAAAAATTCAAACCATGTAGATATACGATGTATGAATAGTCTCCATACGTAGACTGGCAGATCTACTATTAAATAAGTAAGTAAGTTATATTCGGCTCTGCTGAATCTTTTATATTCACCACTTCTATCTTAAATAAAGGGGGAAAAACTAAATTTTAATGGGATACCATGGAAAACAGCCAGAAAACAGACGTGCTTTCAGATTCTACTATAGCCGCGGCCTGCGGTCGATCTGGCTCATTTTCAATAGCAACGTATATGAAGAATTTCCAATGTTTCTGCCAGATTTGAAGCTGATATCTTCGTATTTGCGACTAGGAGAATGTTTGCCAAAGACGTTAGATATTTAAGTAGCCAGATGGACAGACGTAATGATGGATACGAATTAGAATCCGAATTTCATACTGATCAATATTATATACATTTTATGTGATTTTGGAAGCATCTTTCGTAATATTAGATTTTCACAGAAAAACAAAATTTCAATATTCTATTACATCGAGTAGGCGTGGTCGATCCTTTCTAATTTTGCACATAGACTACGGGATAACTAGCGCAATATTCGTGGATATTTTCATTTTTCTTTTGCTTTCAAAAGCAGATGTGTTCTCAGTCTACGTTGTACTGTGGGCGTGTCCTTCGACCGATTTGGTCCGTTTTCAATATCAACCTGCGTGGAAGAACCAAATTTGAATATCTTCATTTTTGCAACCAAGGGATTGTTTACCAAAGACATTACACAGATGGACAGGGGGACAGACGGACATACTTAGATCGATTCTAAACTTGATTCTGATCAAGAATATATATACTTCGTGTAGTCTCGAAAGTTTCCTTCTGGGAGTTACAGGCCAAACGACAAAATGAAATGTACCTCTCATACTTCGGTGGTGGATATAAAAATAATGTTAGAATCTTTGCGATTTACACCAAACCAAATACGATATTCCTAATTTCTTAATTTCTATGTCAAGATTCTAAGAAGAAGTATTGAACTTGGAAACAGAATTTTCTATGACATTAAGCGACAAAAGCTAAGTATCAGAATTGACTTGTGAACGTCTTGAAGAGGTAAGTGCCTAAATAGTAAATACTAATTGGTAAAGTTGCGTTATCCGGTTTCATTTTTTGTCAAATATTTCTTTCGCTATTTTTCATTTACAATACAATACAATATTGTCCTCGTATGCCGGCAAGAAATCTTTTCAATCGCAAACATCTGTTTTTATCAAAATTTAAATTAATTTAATAGAACATTTTTGATATCAATTTTCAAAACATTTTTCAAAAACATTTTTACCACACTTTAATTCCATTTCAACTGAAGTTAATTTCAAGTGTTAAACAAAATAATTTCTTGTTTTAGATACGTGTATACATTTACGTATACAATAAATCTCTAAAACTTTTCAAAATATTTCGAAAAAAATCTACAATTTAATATCTCTAACTTCGAACCAAATGTATTTTTGTCTGTTTGTTTGTTTTTTTTTTTTTTTGTATATTTATTTATATATTTTTTAAAATTTTTCACAACTGTATAAAATGTTAAGATTGCCAAAACTATTTTGTTTGACTTCACTTGACTCGAATTGCTTATGGAATTGATATCTGTGTCAATTTAATCGCAACACCATAATTATTATGATTTATTGAAATATTTTGTTTTTTCATTTTTTTTTTTTTTTTTAATTTTTTTTTTTTTTTTTTTATTTTTTTTTTTTTTTTAATTAGTAAAGACTTTTCATGATTTTTATTTATTTATTTAATTTGTGTTTTCATCGCTGGCACATTAATTTATTTATTTAATTAATCGTAAACGTTTTCAATATATGATAAAATTGGTAATAAATCAAAAACTGGTTGAAAAATTATGTTAAATATTTTTGCTGGTGAATTTGTTTTTTTTTTAATTTTTTTTTTTTTTATTTTACTTAATTTTTTTCATTTGTATGTCATTCAGTCATTCAGTCATTCAGTTACACACAGATGCCAGACATACTATTATTGGCAACAAATATTTATGTTTGCAAACGCTTTAAAAAACAATATTATTATATATGGTAGTATGTACGTGTGTAACTATTTATAATACACACTTAATCTGGGTATTAAAGATTATCGATAGTTTGTATGGGACGGTAAGAGATTTGTAAAACGTTTAAATTGTAACAAATTGAAAATTGCTTTTTGTGACGCCTTCGCCTTAAACGTGATTAGTGTGATTTTACGATAAGAGATAAAAGATTTTCGGAACTTGTTCCTGTTTTTTTGCTATTTACGGGGTAAAACTTTGTCTTAAATATCCATATTATGCTTTGAGAAGGTCAAAATTTAGATACTTGCTTCACTCATTCAATTTATACAAATATGTAGTAACCTTTAGGACTAAAGAACGATATCTTCGCTGTTAGATGAAATACCTTTTAGACAATCTACTATTGAAAGCATATAAACCTACAAGTTACTTAAATACTTACATATCTTTATATATATACTACATACCTTACATATAAGCAATGCAAATATCAAACATCAAACGATCAATAACTACCTCTTTTAACTATACGGAATTGATACTGAAACACCACCACAAAGACGATGGAAACTAGTCTTCAAATGCTACCTTAATAATCGAAGATGGCTTAGTCTTACTACTTTCTGATCACAGTAATAATAAGATTAATTACGAAGAAAAACCAATCGATAGAACAGTATTAGAAAATATCATTTAGCCCACTTTTTGCATGACTAACGATATTTGATAATAAGAGGATCCCTTTCCGTCACATCGCAAATCGCATCGTAGATATTACGCATCGCATATATTTTAAATCAAGTTTTATACCATTGGGAAACATTTTGCTCATAGTTAAGCAAACTGAAATACATATTTAAATATTACTTCGACTTATATATATATATGGCTTTCTGGTAATTACAGGTTTTGGTCCGATTTAGCTGATTTTCTAATCTTGCAAATCGATTTTACTAAGATAAATGCCCGTAGCTTTTGGTAAAGAAAAAACGAAAGACTAGAATATCTTTAAATAATTATGCTAATGGCATATGATATGAAATGCTAAGAAAAAATGTGGGATCGTAGGTCGCAAACGAAATTGTAACGCCTTAAGTATTATGAGAAAAAATAGGCAGACAAATATAATAATTAAATAAATTAACCATATCGCGTTGAAAAGACGCGGTTAGGCACTAATCCCAATTATCGACCCATTTTCGCATTTCTTCATCATTTCGAAATCGCGTACCAGCCAAACTATGCTGTATCGATTTGAACAAGAGGTAATCAGAGGGCTCTTTGTCTAGTGAGTACATTGGATGCAGCAGAACTTTCTATTCAAGCTGCAACAATAACTCCTGCAACGTTAGGCCAAGCTTTATCATGACTTTGCATCTGCTAACCTCTATTGCTGAACTTTTTAGCAACAATACATCGTTCAAAATGTTGGATTAACATTGGGAGACATTTGCTGTAACGGTTTTAATTTAATTTGCCCATGACTATTCTTCTTCCGTGGCGATGTAAATGGCACCCCTGGATTGACTTAAGATTTTTTGCGCTTGAGATTATTGTAATGGATCCATTTTAATTGCCAGCCACATTACGCCACAGAAGATTCTTCTTTTTGTGCCTGGCTTTGCGTGTGGTAGTCATCGTCTAGAAACAGTTTCTAGTTATTGTCTATAAACAGCTGTTCGAAAGTTCTTTGAGAGTTTGTGAGCTGATTTTCCGTCTAATAAATCCTACAATTCATTCTTTTCAAGTTTTTTTATTTCTCCAAGTCGTTCATTTTCGCTGATATGAAAATCATCACGTTTAAGCCGTTGAAACTGAAATCGACCATTGTGATATAATAGAGCAACATCACCATAAGCTTTTAAAGTTGTTTGATTGGTTTCAGTGGCAGATTTCTTTAAGTTATGAATGTTGAAAGTGAATGTCAAGAATGAATGTAGAAAATGCGATTTTGAGCGTTCCGTGATTAGTGGCTGAATAATTCAGTAAAACTAAATGGAAAATTGTTGTTTTAAGTACAGGAAGATCAAAATTATTGAATTCAACCCTTATTTACACTAATATTTCCCATTACTCTATGACTTTTACCTGTAGAAGTTACCGCGCCAAATCTTTTCAAGCACACAATAAATGGAAAACTGTTGGTTTATGTAGAGAAAGATCAAAATAATCAAATTTGACCGTTATGTACGTTAATGCTTTGCACTAATTTATCATTTTCACTAATAGATGTAGCTGGCCAAAATACATGCAAACGTTTGTTATACACTTTAAATGGGCTCTCTACAAGTTACAAGCATTGGTTAGATTGGAGTTCCGCTATGGTGAGTATAAAAATGCTTAATACGGTCTCGAAAGCAATAGAGACAAAAAATAAATATAAAATTATCTTGAAATTTCTTTGCTTTATATCTAAATATTTTGATAATAAATACACAAATGGTACGATTTGGTAATTTTGCTGAAGTAAAAGGTATTGATAGAAATAGAAAAATTAAAGTAGCAATCGATGCTCTTCGAAAAGAGCGACATGGGATTTGTGTTCGATGGCATGAAAAAGAAAAATTGTTGCAAAATAATTAAAAAACTGCTGGTGCTGCAATATGTATGTTTATTATCATCTCTGGCTATCTCTACGGGGACTGCATTCCGAAAATGCTATGTAACCAACCGTTTTTTTTTTTACTAATTGTTTATAATAATTGCATAATTAAGCATTAAATAACTATATAAATAAACATCATATTCTATTTATTTATTTAGATACGAAAACTTCAGCTACAATAAGATAACGGGGGGATTAAGTAAACCGTTAAACATAAAGCATAAGTTAAACAATCAGACTTAACTTGAATGAAGTAGAAAATGTAAGAAAAAACATAGCAGAAGAAAAGAGAAGACGAATAAGAAAAGAAGACGAGGAAGAAAGATCAAATTACGTTTGTAAATGATACAAAAACGTACAAAGCTAGATAACTACTGAAAATTATCAAATTAAAGATCTGAATTATCGATACAAAAATAATTTAGTACCGAATAGGGTTATTCAGATTAGATTAATTAACAGTTACTTAAAATTAACCTTTCCTTCATTTTTTATATGCTGTTTAAAGAAGAAGAACCATCATAAAATTTATAATGTTGGTTAAAATGTAAGCACATAACACTAACAGCGTGAAACAATTCATAATTGGTCCATGATACTGAGCTAACCTGATTAAAATTTTGTTGAATTGCTTGTTAATTTTAGCTGGAAAATTAATGTTTAATTCAATCAGCAAAGTAAAATCGAATTTATACCTCTATTCAAAAGAGTTTCATAAGAAAGGACACACTAAGTACGCCTTTTTATGAGAAATGGCAACCCTATAAGTCTTGGGCAACTATCGTAAGGCAGAAAGTTCGTCGAGGATTCTAACCCAATTACAGTAATAAAAAATTTAAAATGATTTCTGATTCTGTACATATTTTAGTTAGATAACCAGAGTGCAGAGCCGATAGCCTATGCTGCTAATACACTCTTCTCTATAGTCTAAGAATTAATTTCATTATCCTGGAATATAATAATAATAATAATGGTTAAGTAACCAAACGATCATTGCATACCCCAGAAAAGGTCTTACTAACATAAGATGCAGTTTTTTTATTGACTTACGGCTCAACAAACTGCTTAGACCAGCCCTTCACAAAATCAAGAAGAGACCTATACTTACTAACCCGTAGAAAAATTGTGCGAATTAAAATTAAATTTCGGATCAAAAATAGCTCCAAAACCGGGAAACATGTAATGAGCTATGCATGTAAAGAACACACAATGGAACGGATCTAGAAAATATAAATTTCTAGCACTTTTTCAAGTTTAACTACACAATGCACAGTGTACTTGCACCATACATGACATAATTCTTAATTCATGGAGAAAAACTTATAGAATTAAAATCCAGGATAATATTTATATTAAAATTTATATATTAAATATATATTGCAGTTTGAATGTATTCATCATACAGACTCTTATAGTTGTTATAAACTTTTAATTTTATTTTCTATTATTTATTCTAAAGTGTTGTAAAATATTTTTTAATTTCATTACACATCTGCATGCTTCCATAAATAAAGCGAAAATTTTTTTCAAGCACATGCCATAATCAAAATATTTTTCTAAAGTACATTTTCATGCTTGTTGGCATACACGCATACACGCACAAATGTATGAATATTTATGGAAACATGATTTATATTTATAGATGAAATGCAAACACACACACACACACATACACACAGGCAAACAGACGCATGAGGCATACACACGCGTATTAGTTTAATACAAATAAAGCTAAAAGCAAATAACTTGAAATGAATTGAAACATATACACACACACGTACAAATATTAACTGATTAGTAAATCATAACGATGTATACTTACACAAATGCATACTTGCATATATATATATACTGTTAGGGTTATTCATACGACTGGGCTGTCTGCCATCCATACGAAGTGCTAGCCAGTATTTGAAAAATAAAAAAAAAAAAAGGAAAAAAAAAACGCAATACGTATACATATGAAATGAACGCAATAAACGCGTGCTTTTCATGCGCGAATGTACGAATGTACGTTGAGGTTGTTGTTGTTCTTGTTGTTGGTTGATGTTGTCATTTGTATTTTATGCGTTTTATCTTGAAATCTTGAACAAATTTGGTTAAATTAGCTAATACCTGATGCGAATATGAGCTAATATTTGTAAACAAATTGAAAAAAAAAAAACAAAAAATATCAGACAACAACAACAACAACAGCCACAACAAAAAAATGAATTGATTGCAATTTGTGTTAAATCCAGTTTTTGTAAATGGCGTTATCGTTATTGTTGCTGCAGTTGTTGCAGTTTAGACTCACTCACTAGAGGCGTGTAATTAATCAAAAATGATTTGAGCAAAAATCCAAAATTGAGGCTTTTTGGTTAGAATGTGTCAATGATAAGCTGAATTTGTTTATTTTTTTTTTGTAGATTTGTTTTTTTTTTTTTTTAAATTTTACCAAAAATTTTCTATTCGGCAACATTCTAACGATTTGTTAATTAAACATTAATAAAATGCAGAGTGTGTTGAAAATTTTACTTTAATTATATGTAATGTGTTAAGTGCGCCAGCTGTAGAGACAGAGAGTGAGAAAATCGTGAGCAATTAAAACAAAATTTTCAACTGAAACCACAACATTTTTGCTTCGTTCAGCAAAAGATTTTCCAGTTAAAGCTTAACCAAAGTAGTTTCATATACACAATAGTTTGTGCTTCAAAAGATTTTCTAACATTCGTACATCTAACCCTACGCATTTTTTACACACTAACACAAACACATTCGCATAAAAGAAAAACACAAAAGCGTCAAAACCATATTTGAGGTATTTTACGGAGCCGAATAGCAACCGGAAGCTAAAGAAAGAAAAAGAGATTGAGTGAAAAGAAATCTGTTTACGTACTTAGTAAAACTTTGTTTTGATCGTAGGAAAACCCCTTGACAGCCACAAAAACCCCACTTAAGGAGGTTTCTTGTTTTTTTGCTAAGTTTGTAAAAAACTTTATTCATTTTCAAAATTAAAACGTCTTTTCTTTCTTTACTTTTTTTACTTTTCTTCAAACTATACATATATATACACGCACTCAAAAACAATGCCATCAATAGGCAAAAGAAAATGTGTAAGAAAAAAATCGCAAAAACTCTACAAAGTCAATTGAAAAAGTTAACGCCACCACTACTACTAACTATACGCCACAACAGGCATTTACGGCATTTGTGTAAAACATGTATTTTTATACTTATCAATCATTACTAAGAGCGCACTAACTAAATCATCCTGTTTGCAACATCTCGACGGACGGACAAAAAAAGCTTACAAAACGGATGGATTAATGCGAGCGAAAGACGAGTTGTATTTTCATTCGTTCATTCGCTCGTCCTTCCTTTCATCTGCGAATCCAGTAACAGATCATCTGTTCATGTATCCGTCAACCAATTATTCACTGATTCGTTCAACTGCCCGCTTATCATCCTTCCACCGAACCGATTTTCCATTGGTTCCGAATGTCTGTCCATCCGCTCAAGACTTCTTCTAACTCTTCACCTTCACTTCATGTTTCCATGCGTCCGTCCATCCGTCCATCTCAAACGACCTAATAATAATACCACATAACAGCAAGTAGCAAAGTAATCTTCTTCTGAGGCCAGATCTTTGATACCTGCCGTTTAATAATATTTCGTCAATTATGGGCGTTTCGACTAATCAGATGGAATTTTTAAAC
>KK351120.1:56642-69468 GCA_000671755.1 Glossina brevipalpis
TGTAATGCAATATTTTTGTTATTGTTGTTGTCATTAATGGACAAATGAAGCATTTCATATCATAACTGATGCATGTTATTGTTGCTGTTGTTGTTATTGTTGTTGTTATTATCGATGCTGATATTATAGTTTCACAGTATTTTCCAATACACCACATGGCGTAATAAACATTTTTCAATTGTATTGCTCCCGCTGTTGTTGTTGTTGTTGCTGTTGCTGTTACTGTTACTGTTGCTGTTGTGCTTTGTTATGTATTTTATACAATAAAATATTTTATGCGTCAATTTATGGCACGCTTCAAAAATATCAACAACAGACGATGACAATAACAACCGCGGTAGCAGAATTAAACTGCAGCGCAGTAATAATCTGTCAGTCAGTTAGGCTTTAACGTCGCAAAATGTATTGCGAGTGCCAAGAATTCGTTTACTAGCAGCTGCTGTCGGTCGCATTGTCGCCTTAAGAGAGACTCATTTCTCTGTTGATATTCCGCAATTCCCCGAAACTCCCCCCCGCATCACATCATATCGACGAGGACGACGACGCATTATCAGGCAACAAAGCAACCAACTGATTGACTGTCGTTCAATGGTTCGTCACATATTTAACGTCAGTTTCTCGTTTATTAACTAACCTTCTTTATGAATTTATATGCTTTCATGTACATACAGACATACGGGCGTATGCGCGAGTGTGTGTGTGTGTGTGTGTGTTTATGCTTCATTTCTACGTTAACAAAGCGAATATTGTTGAAAAAATGCCATCACTGGCCATAAGTGTGTTTTGTATGTGGTTTGCAATGCCCCCAGTACGTGCTTGCACATATAATCGTAGAATACACACACACACACACACACATACATGCACATACACATGCATACATATATTTATATATAAATATATCTTTAGTAAAAATTATTTCATACTTTTAGTTGATTTACGCGCTTTTGAACAAACAACACATTTATGTGTACTTCATCTCTCCGTCTTTCCCTCTCTGTCTCACTCCCTTGCTCTTTACACTTATGGTTAAGCGTACACATCAGCTTATGTTCAATATTTTCGTATATTTTTTTAGTTTGTTTTTGTGCTCTTTTTTTCTTTTCTTTTTCTTTTACCTTATTTATTTATTTATTATTATTATTTTTCTTTTTTTTTAGTTTTATTTCGATCACATTGTTTTTAAAGTGTTGTCTTGATGTTTTGTTTGACTTTCGTGGCGTTTCACATATATGATGAGCTGTTGTTTTTAAGTTGACATATGATCGACACAAACAAAATCGTTGATGTATTTGTCCGAATGATGGAACGTCCGCTATGATCATAAATGGTCTGCTTTTCTTTTTTTTCTTTTCCTTTTTGTTTTCTTTTTTTTTTTTTTTTTTTTTTTTTTTTTTTTTTTTTATATTTTATTTGCTACATAAAAATTTATTTGATCTAAACCGGAGAATTCATAAATAGTTTATAGATAAAGAATAATAAGAAGTATGTTATGAAAATGGACAGAAATTAAGAGTCTCTCCTTAAAAGGAATCATCATATCATCATATGATGCAATAAAATGAGGAGCTTGAGTTCTAAAATGAAATAGAAACTTTCACTGAATATCACCAGCACAAGAGTATCTATATTAAATTAAGCATAACAGCAAAAGTCTTGTTCGTATGGCATTATATTAATACTTTCTTCAGCAACCAAAGGTCAGCAGATACGAAATAGAATAGATTCACAGGAGGGTCTTTATACTCTTTCTTATGTAGAGAATGTCTGCAAATTAATGCGATCGACTTTTTTAGGTCAAACCCCAAGCAATTTCCTTTTACTGTAACCGAATGCTACTTTCAAGTCTAAGTGATAAGATTATTAGGTGCTCACATATATTTTAAATGACAACATTTATTGATGAAAATGATAAAGTAATGCAAAGTATTAACATACATAACGGTCAAATGTTCGAGCTTTCTCTACATAAACCAACAATTTATTAGCTACTTGAAAAGGTTTTAAGCCCTAACTTCTATAGATAAAAGTTTAAAGTAATAGGAAATACCAATATAAATAGGGGTTGAATTCGATAATTTTGATCTTCCTCTATTCAAAACAATAATTTTCTATTTTGTTTTATTAAATTATTCAGTGTATACAGTTACTAATCTTGTGAAGCTCAAAATTGCATTTTCTACTTTCATTGTCGACATTCATTTTTAGTATTCATAATTTAAAGAATTTTGCTACCGAAGCCCATGAAAAACTCTTAGCAGCTTATTGAGAGGCTATTTCATCATATCGCAATTATCGATTTTCGTTTGGATTTAACATGGCGATTTAATTGCTTAGCAGGCAAAAAAAGGAATTTTTTGTGGTGTAATGTTACTGGCTCCGAAAAATGGATTTACTACGACAATCCCAAGCCACAGAAATCATTGAAAATATTACTGCAGACATTTAACGACGTGAATTAAACTTATTGAACGATAAAAAATATCAGCAACGGACGCAAAATCATCCTCTTCCGTGACAACGATCGGCCACACGATGCAATAGTTGTCGAAAATACATTATTGCAGCATGAGTGGGAAGTCCTGTCGCACCCAGTGTACTCACTACACATAGCATCTTCTGAAAACTCCTGACTCAGCAAAGTTTGATTGAAGCTCGAAAATAGTTCGATGATTGGATCGTTGAAAAAAGCAATATATTCCTTTCAACACGGTAACGCCACGTTGTCAGAAAGACGGGAAAAATCTGTTGAAAGCTATAACGATCGCTTAAAAATTCCAGAATGATAATCAAAAGATCTTACGGGCCATCGGATTCTCTCTGCAGTTCCAAATGTCGACTTCTCGCGTAAAGTTGCTCTTTAAATCTATGACTACTTCAAATATTATTCGCGTTTTTTTAGCAGATATGTTTTCGTGTGGTGGTATTTCTATTTGAAATTTCACCCGAAAAAGGCGGCTTTTCCACTTAATTCATCCCGTACAAGAATTTAAAGCTGATACCATGTAGAACTTTAACAGCATTTTTCGCGAGACTGCACTTTTCGATCTTGGCGTATTTCTAGTGCGTTCAATTGTCATTCGACATATTTCAACTGTATCTCCATAGTAATATTCACTCGTGAAGCCTTTTTCGATTGGTTCACTTTAATCGATCCTATATCTCTTTTCTAAAGGTTTTTAATACGACCCCGGACCAACTTTTTTTTAGCTTTTACACATTATTCAAGTGTTTTACATCTTCAATTGCTTCAATCAATCAGTCAATCTTTTCGATACTATTTTGACGACGTTCTCACCATACTTTGACGACTTGACGAACTTGCCGTCTACTAGACATTGAATTTCTTCACCCCATGCTTTTTATAATATTTCTTTCGTCGAGAAAAAATTTATAATTTTGTTTCCAATGCAGTATTAATTAGCTAATGTAGCTTTGCATTAAATAATTCATTTCGCTTCCCTTGCGGCAAGCAAAATCGCCGCGCTCCTGATCATTTCATGTATTTCACATTTCATTTGTCTTTACATACATATTAATATTATCCTCTTCATCAACATGACATTTTCAATTACCTAATTTTAGACGCAAAATAATAAAACTGTTTGATGCTGTTTGATTATTTTCTGCTCACCTTCAGGCGCATAATATTAAAACACTTTTAAAACATATTTTTAGGCGTAAATAGAAAAACGTAATATAAAAACATAGGTTTTATTTTAAATATGTTTCATTATTTAGTGCAATTTTAACAAACTTTATTGAATTTTCAGACTTAAAAACTCTTCAGGCCACTCTTCACTTGTATCCTGTAATATAAATATCATGCATAATATAGACAAATATGCTAATTATGTCACATATATACAATTTAGTTAGTAGAGATTCAAAGGTCATGTTAGAAAATGCAAAATGCAAAATGCAAAAATCTCTCATTAAAAACCTTCAATACTTCAATCATTAATCTATCTTTAAAATAAAATATATTCTTTAAAATTTTATTGATATAAAATTGAAATAAAATCGAATTGATTCTCATACTAGTTCATTTCCTTGAAAGCATCGTTCTTAAATAAAATCTCTCAGAAGACAAGTAAAAACAAACCAGCTTACAACACGACTTTTGACTGTTGTAAGCTCATGATGTTTTTATTATTTACTTTTTTTTTCAGCGAACCGTAAATTTCAATTTTTTTTTTTATTGGGGTTTCAATATTTTTTTTTTTCTTTTTTTTTTGCTATTTGCCTATGACAGAGCAGCATGGAGCTATCGTTTGGAGTTAAGCACTTTTATGTTAAGTGCGTTAAAAATGAAATTAGCTTTATTGCCCGTAGACAAGCGTAGAAGACTTAAAGGAAAAACTAAAAAATGTTTCCAGCAAATCTGAAGCTAATGGAAGAGATGAAAATTTAAATTAATGATTGTATTTCTAATTTAGTAATAAGAAGGGAAAAAAGTGATTGTGAAAAGCAACAAATTTTTTCTCGATTTTTTTTTGCGAAATATCAAAAAATTCATTCAAAATTTTGACAACTTAATGGTGAAATAATAAGTATTAAGCCTTCTCCTCACTATTTCTTATTTTTTCAATTTTCACCGACTTTTCAGTTCAGTTGTTTCCAGTGGTTTTTCTTAAGAACTTAAATATCTTCATCTATGGCCGCTGTAAATTCCCCGTTTACTGAAAATTACCTGGAAAACAAAAATTTTGGAGTTTCGAATCACATGGAAATAAAAGCGAGACTAACCTATGCAACATGGACACGCTGTTACAATTCATAATACAACAGCTTTAATATAGCGATTAGGAGAAGTTCTTTCTGAGCCCCAAAATTTCGCCGATAATATACAATTTACCTTTTCCGTTGCTTGCCAATGAACAAAAATTTTTCCAATACTTTTTACCAGTTGAAAAAAATTCACGACATTCCTTTCGCAAAAGAAAAAGAAAATTATGGTTCTACGACCTTCTTAAACGATTTCAAAAATTTCTTCTCCTTTGAAGCCAAACATACGAGATACGCTTAATACGCTTAATACGCTCTGAAAATTTGAATTCGGTCTCGTTATGTTGTCAGAATTTGACGTATTGTCACCAGAATTTTCTCATATCTAGTTCATTATATAAAATCATTAATTCAACGAAGTTGTGTGGGCCTTCAGATAAACTAGAGTTGTCTTCCACAGGCAAATAAAGAAAATTTGTCACTTCTGATGGCGTGCAACTATTAGAGGACCCCGAGGGGAACCTCTGCGCGACATTTGCTTAAATAGAGTAAAATTGATTAGGGTTACCATAGGGTCGCAGCTGTAGTGAATGCTCAACTACCTATCGAGCATGCCACCCATTAGTTGCGACTACTTTACTCGCTTTTCACTCTAAACATCACGTATACGCGTTATACACGTGCAACCAAAATCCCTGACTCGTTTTAAAAAGGCAGTACATGTAAAGATCTACTATCTCCCACACAGCTGTCGAAAGAAGTACTAAATTACCTCAGAATGGAATAATTCTTATTTAACTATTCTATTCAAAGTCTAGAACTCATGGCCTATTTTCTAAATAAACTCTTTACTACCATCGCCATTTTCCAATTTAAAAAGCAGAATATTTGTTTAAAAACCCTGTTGTAAATGTTCGGTTTTTATTCGTTTCGCAGACAATTCATTATGAATTCATTTGTTGACTTTTGGTGAATAACAAATTTTTCAATAAATTCTAAAGAATTTTCCATGAACAATTAATTTCTTAACAGCAGGTGATGATAAGGCTTTCAGCACAGCATGGTATCAGTGACGACAGGCAGCATTGGCAAGGATTAGATTTAAGCATTAATGATGGACATTATTTTAAAAAGAAAATGAAAACTTAATATAATATAAAGTTGAATAGCAAGATATAACTTACATTATATTTTATATAGTCAATCAAATAAGGATAAAGTATCTTAAATATTTTAATAGTATATTAAATTAAACGTTTATTGTAATGCGTAGTAATTCCTTCGTTTTGTAAGACTTTAAAGGAATATTAATTAAATTAATTCTTTTTTTTAATATTAATTTTTTTCTTTTAGTATTAATTTTTTTTTATTACTATTAAAAAAAGTTTAATAGACTTTATCGAGAATTCACGAACATCAACAAAAATTTTAGTATAAAAATAAAAGCATTTTTTTATACCCACCTCACCGAGTGTGAAGCGTATATTTCATTTTTTTCATTGGTTTGCAACAACCAAAAAGAAACTTCGGAGACCCGACAAAATATATATATTCTTGATCAGCATCAAATTTAGAATCGATTTAAGCATGTCTGTCTATCTATCTGTGTAATGTCTGTGGTAAGCATATGAATTATATAAAGGATAAATTCTAATAATATCTAACGGCTTGTTAAAGGGATAAGGTTTCTGACGTGTTCACCTAAATTCTAATAATGTCTAACGGCTTGTCAAAAAATTACTTTTCAACGATACAACGGTTTCCATATTATAATTTCCTAATTCTGGCTCTTTCCTTTTACGATTGGTTTCAGTTCTTCAGTAGTCGAAAAGAAAACTCCATTCTAAGTACGAAATTGCATAAGCTCTAAGTGGATTGGAGTGGCTGACACACTGATATAGCTTTTAATTCCTTAATGCATTTTAGCAATCGGAGCGATCTGATTAGTTGATCAGGCCTACATAATAATCGTTTTCGAATGATGTAATTTTTCATTACCAGCAATAATTCGCCTAAAAAAAATCCTAAAAGAAACAATAATTTTATTTGCGATATAGTTTTTTTCAATAGATCTTTTTCAATTGTCTTGGACTATCTCCATCGAATATCTTACAGATCTTACGTTATTTTAAGTAATTTCCTGTTCGAATAGTTTAAAGCGTTCAATTATGATTTTACTTCGGCCTTGATATTAAAGAAATTTAATAAGTCCAAAATTCCTTGTACAGGAATTTACGATTTGCTAGACAATTCATACAAAGTAAATACATCCGTGTGCATCACTGTTATCCAAATTATCATTTATCCATAATCGTAGTATTCTTTTATTTTTGCAAAATTTCAATATAAACTCTACAAACGAGAGCATTAATATATCGCATTCTTACATATTTTACAGCACATCTCTTCATTGATAATAAAATTTACGCAATTTCGGTTTTCTACTTTTTCACTTATTTTGCTTGTGAGTATATGGGCGAAGTAAACCAATTTCCATTTCTCACCATGAACGAAGGGCCTAATATACCAATTTTCGCGATGTTCTTTCTTCATTTTTTCAACCTTGAGAAATTCCAATAGCAGTCAACAGATAAAGAGGCATACATGGCCACGTCGCCACGTCAATATATATGTTTTCATACTTTCCATGCTTTTCATTATTTTCCTACCTATTTTTGTATATTACCATAGAAGGGGTCTCAAGTTCAAAAATATTGGCTTTTCATTTTCAACTCAATTGAAGCTTGACTTACATGCAAACTAATCAAAAAGTGACTAATGAAAAATAGTAAAAGATATAAGAAAAGTTAATACACACTCAGAGAGGTATATACCATACATCCAAACCATCTTTATATGAACGACACAAAAATGTTTTCTTATCATCAAGAGTATATGACTGCGATGCTTTCATTTTAACGTGTGTAAATCAATTTTAGCCAGTTTCATGCTTTCACATCTCATCTTTCAATAATTACAAAATTTTCTAAAGTTTAATTAATAAAAAGATGACAAATAGTAATGACTTGGGGTTTGCAAAGTCAACATTTCATTATTTTCCTACCAGATAAAGGAACGAAGCTATTCCGCGTTCATAAAATATAAAACAAAAAAAAGAACTCATACACACATAGTACGTGCAAATTAACCCTCAATCTCAATTTTGTAATCAACAAACTTATATGTATATATTTCGAAAAAAAAAAATGAGTCGACTTAACGCAATTTATAAATGAAAAGTTTTAATTCTGTTCAAAAAAGGATATTTTTATACCACGCATACCAATTTTTTGATCAAAGTCAGTCCACAATTTGTCAAATGTGAAATCCATCAAATCTTTTAGTGAAACAAAAAAAAAAACACAGTACCTTTCTTCCACCCAAAATTCGAAATTAAATAACAACAAAAGCATCATAATATAAATACTTATGTACACATAGGAAGCACCCTTTTGGCAGTAAATGATGATTTCATCGTATGTACGTAATGTTAAAAGGTGTTGGGTATGAGCTTCTTAAAAACATTAACCTTTCGCGCATATATCCGCTTCCGCAATTGTGGCTCTTTACGAAAATACTTTACCGCACACACACACACACACACACAAACAACCATTCATATGTACACTTTTAACCTATACCCTCATATTTGATTATTATTAAAATTCTCTATTGGGCATTTTGCACAAGTTGCTCGTTCGTTAAAAACACCCTCACATTCTATTTGCCTAATAAGCGCGGGGGGGTGGCGAAAGTATTTGAATAATTTGTCGAATGAAAGGGTAAAAGATTTTTTAAAAATTATCAAAATCTACTGAAAATTTTACAAAGCATTGAACATATTGCTGCATAACAGCAGGATGTAAGCCGTAGTAGTTACCAAATCCATAATAAATTGACTTTTATTGAGGGCAATAATTTACTCTCTTATACAATGCTTTTGATTTTATGAATTTAAAACGCATTGAGAATTATTTTATATGGGCTACAATTATAATACGTTAAGCACAAAGGTATCAAATAAAGAGTTTTTTATACTCCCGACACACAAGACTCTGGATATAGTTAAGATTTTCTCATTCTCATTTATAAGGGATAATGTCACTGTTACAGCATAAAAAAAGACAGTTTCTTTTTTTTGAGATGGAAGCAAAAATAATAAAATTAAAACATTTGGGTACCAAAAAAAAAAAAATAGTTTTTGAAAAATTAAAAAAGGATAGGAACACCGAAGCTTTTCTCGAGAAGCATATTCAATATCCAAATTTGACTTTAAAAAAAAAATTATTCTCTCAAACTGCATGTTAACAGCTAGCGCATACTCTAGAATGCTTTTAAAATATTAATTTGAGTGTGATCGGTAAATGTTTGAAAGAAAAGGTTCAATTTACTTAATGAAAAAACCTACGATGTGTATTAGAAAATTTTGTTTTAAAGATACGACCTAACCTAACTATGCTGCTTTGCATTTTTCAAAAATCGTGTGTCAAGAAAAACATTTGTTAAAGTTTTGAAATGTTTCGCAGATATATTTTTCTATTACTATAATTTTTTTTATTATTTTTGTCGATTAGTCTACAATCTCAGCAGCATAAAAATAAATAATTCAAATAAAACTCTTCATACCATTTTCCCCACAATTTTTTGATCAGAAGTTTAGACTTTAAGCATTTCGAATTGACGGAGAAAAATTGAAGAAAGTGTATTGTCTAATAGACGAATTCATAGTCGTCTTTCAAACTTTTCCTTTCATTGGAAACTTTCAAATCGATCTCTGTCACATATTTGCTTAACGCGATCATCTAAATAAAGCTATACTAACGTACTTTTGTTTGAACACCTTTCCCAATTAACTGAAGTACTCTCTAAACATATCTCTTATCCTATTAGAGAATTTAGAAATTAATCGTTAAGTCATTAGATTGATTCCAACTCTCGAACAGAGATTCGTTTCTCATAAACAGTGTTTTCGAAACGTTTGAAAAAGACACGTCAATTTTAAGAACAATGGTTGGTAATGAATTTTTTTTCACGCATTCTTGAAAGCTCAAAGCATCTGCTAAGCCAAGAAAAACACTTTTTTATGGAGAAGTTTAAAAGGTAGTGGTATCACTTAATTAAATTATCTTATGTTGTTAAAAAACGTAAATATACATTGCTGATGAAATATTTAAAAGGTGTGTCTTTTAATTATAAAATTCATAACCTTCCCATCTTTATAAACATAAAATTACTTTAATCGATTAAGCGAAGCTCTTCTAAATATTGCGTATATTATTTGGTACCGATAACCTCATGTTTGCGGTCAGAAAAATGTTTACATAGACATTACACGCATGGACAAACAGACGAATCGAGAATACATACACTTTGTGGTTTCTCTGAGGTTTGCTTCTGGTCACTAAAAACAAAATGACAAAATCACCTTCGGTGGTGGATATAAAAATAAAGTTTTGCTTATTTCTCATAAACCATAGCAAAAAGACAAATACATAAAGATTCCCTTGTTTATTGAAATAGCTCTCCTCTAATATCGGTACAAAAATGGAAAGGACCAATAATGTCCACCCAATGTAATAGAGTATTGGAATTTAATATTATTGTGAAAAGGTGTGACATTAAGAAAGAAGCTTCATAAAACCCCGTAAAGTATATATACGTTTTATCAGTATAAAATTCGGTATCCACGTAGGCGTGTCCCTCCGTCCATCTGTCCAACCGTCTATCTGCTTATCTGTGTAATGTCTGCTGTAACTATTTTTCATTAAGATATCTAGATGAAATTTAGCAAAAACATTGTAAGTTCTTTCCCATACATGGGTATTAAAAATGGACCAAATCGATCCTAGACCACACCTACGATAATAAGTAAAATAAGTTGAAAAGACCTTATATTTTCTTGGTGTTTAGCTCGCAACTCATAGACTTACACACCAAAAATTTCCAAAGCATTCCATAAAAATAGAAAAATTCTATCAAGTCCACCTATTAAAATATAATATTTTTGATTTCTTTTTTTAAGATAAACGTGGTGAGTATAAAAGATTCGGCGCAACTGAATATAATTTTCTGACATGTTTATATCTCCTTGCGCTTATTTCATTTTCGGTTAATTAAAAAGATCTTTATGTAGTTGTTTACAAAATGTTCATAAGCAAAGAAATTAAGATTTATAACGAATCTCATCATAATTTTCTACTAACCTCAAGCTAAATACAATTTTATTTCTTACATTTCGCCAAAAACCTCTAAGCGATATACCCTGTAAGACGATTTCTACTTGTGAAAAAAAGGAGTTGTATATAACTGGTATAATCGGTTATAAAATGATTTATATATCCGAAGAACAAAACCACTCAAAATGAATTTTAGCGGTTTTACTTCCCTCTAAACAAGACATCGATAATGGAATTTAAACGACAAAAGTTTGAAATGCTTTTATAATAAAATCATTTAAATAAATTAATGTTCTTGGAATATTCTCATTGGTTAGTATACCTTTCTAAGCCTAAGGTATGGTTGGACAAATGCTATTATTTTTCAAAAAATAAAAAAATATTTTTTTAAATAATTCATTCGCTGAAACACTAATACGCTAAATCTTTTAATGAAACAGGGAAAAAGTGGGCGTTTGACATCGTTTTAACAATAAAATTTAAATATTTTTTTTTCCTATTTTTTAAAAGCGGTTCTTTTATGCCTCATGAATTCACGAAACGCGATGCAACTGTTTATAAAACGCTTAAAAAAGTGTTTAGATCGAATCTCTTTTCATATTCTTCACTTATTAGTTTCAATGTGTGTCGTCAAAAATATACGACGATATCAATATGAGCTACCTGAACATGAGCATGTCTTGCACAACATGAAAGATGTGATAATAGCCGCCATATACGATATCGTACAACTTACTTATACCATAATGGCGCTGTAATCGAAAAGTAATAAGACTAAGTTTTTTCGTTTATCTTGGTCTAGTGCTGAATGCGTTCTGAGACTTAGTGTTAATAAAAATTATTATTTGAGTGTTAGGCGTTGTTTGTGTGTTTTCGCCGGACATATGGGGAAATTACTTTTAACTTTTTTTTAGTACGGTGATATTACTTTTCATATTACTTTACCTTTTCGGCACTTTTTTTTTGCCAAAAACCGAATTCAATCTCAGATTGATGCTTGTCAGATATCAGGCGAGGCCATTAATAAAAGACATTGTTTCCTTCTCTCTCCTAAATGAGTTGATATGAATCAATTATAAAAGGGAGACACTGTACTGGAAATATTTTGTTAATGTATTATAAGATCAAATATGTAAGATCTGCCTATAAGCGAATAGCATGGTTTGTAGGTCTGAGTTTCATGTTTGTACCTTTTCGAACTATGAGGCTCTATATGGCAAATAAACAATATAAATGAATTCACCAAAGCGCCTAAATCAATTCATAATCTGATTTTAGTAAAGAATGTACATCATTTTCAATATCTTCAATATTTACTATATATTTCTAGGCGCTACAAATATTTAATAAACTTAACATACTTCATAAGGTAAAGTATAAAAATTGAAAATATTTGCCCACCACCATTGTTCTGTTAGTAATTCGTATACTAACCAAATACATTGATATGCAAAAACAATATTTTTAAATATTCAAAACAATTACAATAACAACAAAAAGAACAACAATGTTGACAAAGCAAAGCGTAATAAGTTGAAAAAAGTTGACATTTACATTTATCCCCTTTCAGGTTGAGAATGAAAAAAAAAAAAGAAAGCAATGAACACAAGTGTATAATTTTCCAATTGCTTTGTTTTAGTCTCTTTTACAGGAAAAGGCACTCCACACTTACCCATTCATATAAGAATTTCGATGTATTATTACGATTATGGCAAAAAGAAGGCACATCTTAAAATTTCATTATTTCAATAATAAATTCACTCAGTCAGTCAGTCAGTCAGTCAGTCAGCAATACAACTATAAGGGGATGTTAACCCGGTGAGTATGAATGTCTGGGGTTTACTTTCAATTTAAAACGAAATTGTGAATTTTTAATTTGATTTGTGTGTGCATGTGAACTCATTCATATATATACGTATATA
>KK351120.1:88601-100928 GCA_000671755.1 Glossina brevipalpis
AAAAAAAAAAAAAAAAAAAAAAAAAAAAAAAAAAAAAAAAAAAAAAAAAAAAAAAAAAAAAAAATATAATAATAAAAAAAAAAAATACTTTAACTTCCGCTGGTCATTTTTATTGTGGCTCTTAGTTATCCTTTTGCAGACCTCATTTTTAAAAATGTGTGTGGCGGACATACATTAATACGTTTTATGCTTAGAGTTAGAGTCTAAAGAATTTTATACATTTTTTATATTTATTCCCTTCGCAAACCTGAAAAATGTTTCTCTTTTTGAAATTTTCTTACAAAAATATTGCATAACAGTACACAAGTAAGTATTAAAACAAAAAATGCTTTAGATCTTTTTTCGCCTAACAAGGGCTTATTAAAAAATCGTAATAAGCTCATAATACTATTGTCTTAAATTATGGTTAAAGTATTACTGCTTTGACTTAATGTCTTAATTTTTGTTTTTAATTGTCGATGCCACCTCCACCCATATCGCAAAGATGCAGAATTTACTCTTACCATTTGAACTAGTATACGAAATATATCTTCTATTACTAAGTTATAATTTTTTGTCCATTTTGTACAGCGTGCTTTTAGGCGCAATCATTTTCAAAAATCACACACACACACACACATTAATCAAAGAAAAATATATATGCTTTATACATTACCTTTCTGTGTCCGTTATTGAATCGGTAAACGTGCTCTGCCGAGCAGGCGGGCATGCTGACATACCCTCGCTAGGTAACGGATTTTTCAATAAACGTTTTTTATACCCACCACCGAAAGTGAAGGATATATATATTTCATTTTGTCATTTGGTTTCTAATTATCAAAAGGTAACTTCGTAGATCCAACAAAGTATATATATTCTTGATCAGCATCAAAATTAAAACCAATTTAAGCATGTCCGTCTATCCGTCTATCTAATGTCTGTGGTAAACATTCTCTTAGCCGCAGAAATGAACATATCAGCTTAAAACTAGGCAGTTCTTGCACGCAGATTGGTATAAAAAATTGACCAAATCGTTCAAAGGGCACACCCGCAGTACGACGTATATTTTAAAATCGTTCGAAAATATATGAATAAATGAAATACTATTGATGATATTGATTTAGTAAAACGCAAAACGCTTCAAGACTCGGTTTTTTTCTTTAAAGGTCCATGGGAGCTATTTGAATTATGTCGTATTTAGAATTGATTTGTTTCTTTTCCCTTAATTCTCTTAGTGATTTTTCTTCTAAATCGTATAAGCTCTTATTGAAAAGCTCTGTACGCTAGTGAAGAATAAATAGAAGAAAAATTGGTACACTATAAATCAATCGAAATATTTTCCATCATTTTTTACATTTTTTCCCATCTTTCTCGCAACCTGGTGATAGCGTGTCGAAAGAACCTATGATTTTTTGGGGCTGTTCCAAAACCTCTAGAAACAGTCAATTCAGAACTGCTAAGCTGTTCGGAGGCTCTTCGAAAGTTTGAGCTGAGTTTCCGCCGTGTCCGACGTTTTCGAAATTTTTTGGTTCTCCAGGCCGTTCTTTGTCCTTGACGCCGAAATATCCATTTAATCAATCGAAACCAAGATCGACAATTGCCATATGATGGATTAGCAACACTATTAGCTTCTAAAAGCTTTTAACGGATTTTGGCGTCAGATTTCTTCAAATCATTAATATTGAAAAAGAATGTAGAAAATCAATGTAGAAAATTCAATTCTGAGCGTACCATGATTAACAGCTGTATACACTGAATAATTCAATAAAACTAAATGGAAAATTGTCGTTTTAAGTAGAGAAAGGTCGAATTCAACCCTTATTTACACTGGTATTTCCCATTACATAAACATTTTTACCTGCAGAAACTCCCTAGCAAAACTTTTGCAAAAAGCTAATATCTATCTCAATCGAGGGATACATGAAATTCGATTCAAAAAGTGTTCGCTTATTTTCAAATGCAATTTCAAACCCAAAAAGCGTAGAAAGCATAGAACCTAAGTCGGAAGAGAAATCTTTCATTTCATATACTCTTCTAACAAATAATAAAATCAGGATTACAATTATCAGAATAATAGGTCTTTTTTATATCATTTTGTTGTTTTTCTTATTAAACCTTTAAATTTCTTTTTAACTCTCTAAAGATGCTTTAATAAAATTTTTAAGAAATTTTTGGATAAAACAAAAGCTAAAAAAAATTAAAACTGATAAGAGAAATATCTATTATAGGACAAAATCCACGATCTAAAAACCAGTTTCTTGGGGAAAAATCTCTTTAATCTCTACGTTGTGTACATTTATTCAAGTTTAATTATATTATTTATTCTGGCATTCAAAATCACAATTCTTACTCAATTAAATGCTAATCAGAATTCGTTTAGATTACGTCGATTTTTTTCCGTTCATTTTTTCATTTTTTTCTTCAGGAAGAACTTGAGGATAAGAATTGACAAAAACGTAAATAAACAAACACAAAAGACAAACAAATAAATATTTGATTGGTTGACAAAAGTGTATAACGATAATTAATAGAATTTGTGCAAAGAATCTGTAATAAGTAAAATAAGCATCTAGAGGGGAACAAACATACAATCATAGGGAAAATAAAAGAAGAATAGAAAGTAACTATTGGAACATGTTAAGATATAATTAATAGATAGGTATACTTCTAAGAAACTTTATAATTACATTCAATGAATATGTTTTTATATTAGATTAAGTACCGGTAAGACTTCACGGAGTAGCTTGTGTTTTCAGGCTTTTTTGTAATTTATTCCACAGTTACTTTTATCTTTATCTACTTTAGTAACTCATCTTCAATTATAAACTTATCTACTTTCCGCCGCTATTTCTAACAAACACTTGCAAATGTGCGGAGAAGCTGTGATTTTCAGCCAAATCGCGGGATTTTTCAATGCGTATATTTCGAAAATTTAGAAGTAAAGTGAGTATCAATGTAAACTATTAACTCACGTTGAACATAAAAACCGATATTGTATTATGCGATAATTACATCATGTCGCACAATATGGTTAATCCAGTATTCTGTGGAACAAGTGGCGTGAAGGCCCACGAAGCAAAATGAAATAAAAACAAAAGTAGTAAGAAAGTGCGTCTTCAGCGAAGTTTGGACAGCAACTATCACTAGCAAATGTATGAACTGTTTACTTCAAAAGCGAACAAAGTCTATTTATTGGAAAAGAATTTAAAATATATATATATATACATATACATATATATATTATTGATAAGAACTTTTGCAAGATCATAATACAATATTATATATATATATATATAATAATATATAATATATATATATTTACTTATATATACTTATATATTGTATTATGACCTTGCAAAAGTTTTTATCAATAACTTCTACAGGTAAAAGTGTTAAAGTAATGGGAATTACCAGTATAAATAAGAGTTCAATTCGATTATTTGGACCTTCCTCTACCTAAAACAACAATTTACTATTTAGTCTTATTGAATTATTCAGTGAATAAATTCACTAATCATCGAACGCTCAAAATTGCATTTTCTACATTCATTGTCGACATTCATTTTCAACATTCATAATTCGAACAAATTTGATGCCAAAACCCATCAAAAGCTTTTAGAAGCTTGTGGTGATGCTGCTCTATCATATCGTAATTATTGCTTTGGGATTCTATTGTTTGAAAGTGGTGATGGCGGACAAAGAACTAACAGGAGGACCAAAAAATTCATGGACAGCCCCAAAACATCATGAGTTCTTTCGACACGGAATTGCCACATCGCGAGAAAGATGGAAAAAAAACGTAGAAAATGACAAAAAATATTTTGATTAATATATATTTTAAAAAAATTTCTCAATAAATGACTTTTTCAAGTGAAAAAATTATAAAAACTTTTACAAGGTCCTAATATATGCGGATATTCATATAAACAGTTTCAGGTCAAAGGAAACCTTCCTGCTGTTGTATCCAATAGATGGCTTTTGAGCTGCCTAATCCCATCAAGCCGTGTGAAAGACGACCGTTCATACACAAAAAAACAAAAAAAAAACTTTGCAGTATTTGTTGATTCAGTCGAAAGTAATTCTGTTTTCAGAATGAACTAAAATTTTGAAAAATTTACTGCAACCTAAGCGTTCGCAAGATAGTGAAATATTTCACGGTTCTTAGGGTGAGAAAGAGCCTACACGTATATAGTTCACTACTTTCCGCTTTGAAAATTTCCATATTGAAGACGCATACCGGCCGATGAAATTCTTGAAAAAATTAGGAAAAAACAGTAATTTTCATCTTATAAAATTAATGCCGATCAAGTTATTGAAAAAAAAACACAATTTTGAATCATTTGCATAAGGGTTGTTACAAGAAGAATTTCGATATTTTGGCACTACATGAGTTAACAGTAAAAATTGAACGAATCAAACTTCCATAAGCGCATCACTGCGAGAACGAAGGTAAGCGAAATAATTTCTTATAACGGGAAATGATGTGAGTCTGCATAAACGGTGGCAAACCCTAAATCGAAGCTGCGTAAAGTTATGTGGGTGGGAGTAAAAGGTAAGCGTGCATCTTTAGATGGTCTAACTTGGACAGATGATTGATGATTCCACTCTGCAACATTAATGTCTTTAAAGACAGCATTTGAGACAAATTGATCAAGGGAAAAGTATCGTCTGCCATGACGGCAACGCCAAATAACACATATATAGTTAGCGAAATGATAAAAATTAGAAGATCACGGCCGATATAGACCGGACCAAACCGATCATCATCTGCTTCGCTCCCTGCGTAACTACAAGTACAAATACTAATACAAAGCTGCCTTTAAAACAGGCGCATTAAAATGGTAGTCAATCAGTTTTTAACCGAGAAATCCCCCAAAAGTTCGCAGTAAAGGCAGTAATCTTCTCACGAAAAACCAGCAAAAAGATAATCGATCAAGGTGAAGCACATTTAGTTTAACGAGCCTTCACTTAAAATGTAAAAAAAATGTATTTAAAATTTGGTAAAAATAATTTCTATACTTTTTCTTTCATATACGACGAAATTTGCCGCAGGGAAAGTTATTTTTCACACTTACACGTTATATATATAGGGGAGGTGACGTACAATGGTCCCAAACCAATCTATTTACAATAGGATACGTCTTTAATCAAAATGTGTTGTTGTATCAAATTTGTAACGTTACGAAATTTCCATAGACAGACAGTGGAAGGCAGGCCTAAATCGATCTAGAAAATGACTTCAAATGTACCTCAAATTTATTTAATCTTCGTATATTCTCACCACAAGTTACGTAGGATATAAAAAGGGATTATCGACAGACAGAGCAGAGGCATTTATTATGCAGTTTGAATTAAATTTTTAACTTTTATTTTTCCCCCAAAATTATATGAGAGAGAATATCCAGCAAACGAAAAGGGCAGTAACAGGAAAGTATCATGCGTAGCAAATTAGAATTTTTATCTTTTTTTTTATTTTTTTTTAATTTTGTTTTTTTTTTTTTTTTGTTAAGGACATCAAGTTATAAACGCTTAATTACGTTTACATTTGTTTTGAAGAAAGAACGAAAATAAGCACTTATTTTACATGTTAAGAGCGATGTTGTTTATACTTAATTTTTCTCTTTTTAATTTTCCTTTTTCTTTACGCTTCGAAACAAATGCCTGTTTTTAATTTCGTTTTTTTTCTTTCCTACATAGATTTTTTATTTATATAATTTTTCTTTTGCAATGACATTTTAAGACGTCTGTAAATTATACCGGTAATATCTAAGGGATTTAAAATCTTAATTTTTATCATTTTCTTTTTTGTTTTCATTTTCATATTAATGTACAATTGTATAAAGTTTTTGAAAAATACTTAATAAGAGACGAAATTTATATTCACTTTTAGACGATGAATTGTCAGTTAACCATTCAACATCGGCCCCTTCTGCGCTATAAAGTTTTAAAAATTCGTAGAATATTTTATTAATATCTACTCTTATACTCTACGTTATATAATACTTTTCAACATTGAATCGAAAAATTTTACTTAGTGGCAACTCTTTGAGCATAAATTGTTTTAAATGGAATGCGTGTAAAAACAACAATTGTGTAAGAATTTATTTTTTTAAAAATTCTTCAAAATAAACGGCATAGTCTATGCGAAACTTCCTGTTATTAGAGAATGAGTGAGCCTTGGCCAGACGATGCTGTGCTTTATCAGCCCTTTGAAGATAAACAGATTTTATTGCCGGAAAAAGCCAGTTGTTCAGCTGTGAAAGCGTATCTGAAAATGTGTAATCTGCCCTGTCAAGTACGAGGATGTGCTAACGCTGAATTTATGTCTCCAGGAGGTCGTATGACAAAGTTGCCAGTATTAAAAGCTGGAAACTATATCTTAGCTGAATTTGAACCTATAGCCAATTTTATTGAACAAAAAAAAGCAGGCATCGGCAATTGGATGAATGAACATCAAAAAGAAGAAATGCATTCCTACGTTTCCGAGACGGAGAATGTGTTTACAATGGCTGAATTTTACTTCAGTTTTAAATTGAAGGTTGTCTACGATAAGGTTACAGCTCCTCGCAATGGTTGCGTGTTTCCATGGCCATTAAATAAAATTCAAAATTTTTCCAAAAGTCGCGAAGCAAAAAAAATCCTTAAAGTTTATCAATGGGCAGATATGAATCTCGACGATGTCATTGAGAAGGTAAACACATGTTGTAAGACCCTCGAGTTGCAATTAGAAGAAAGTTTAGGACCATATTTCTATGGTGAAAGACCGTGCGAATTGGATGCCGTAGTTTTCGGTCATTTATTTTCGGTGCTTACAATAAATTTACCCGATAATACCTTAGCACAGATTGTCGGACAATATAAATTACTGTTGCAGTTCGTGCGTTTTGTAGAATTTAAATATTTCCGTCATAGATCCTTTTAAATAATTTTTTTTTTTTGTTTATTAAAGTAGAGTTCTTAAAATGGATACTTTGAGTAATTCAGTTGCTGCGACCCGAAGGACTTGATAACTTTTACTGCGTGAGTTAACATAACTCAAAAGTATCTAATGAAATAATACTTCGTCCTTTTTATCGAGATCATAAAATACATTTTTTGTATCTTCTTACAAAAAAAAAATACATATAGCAATCATAGATATCGACATATTTTTTCCAAAACACATTGTATTTCTTACTCTACAATAAATTTTCCAATCGGAATAAGTTTAGCAATAACTTTTGCGTAAATAAAAAAAATACTAGTACAGCCCATAAGAATCAATGAACTCGTCTTTTCCTGTTTAAGAGATACTGTACCTTTGTGCTATCTTGCAAAAAGCTTTTTGTGTGCAAGATATTATATTTTCGTACAAAATTTGTCTAAAATTTTCAACAACACTTACATCTGGCTAATAATAGAGGGCAAAAGCTTCCCGTACCGATGCTCCATGCCTCGACAATGCAGGCTTTTTTCCACTCTTCTATAGATATTTCATGGCAGATGTATTTCATGGCAAAGATTTTTAGAGTCAAAAGAGACCTGCCCGCCAGACTTTTAGTGGTTTGCTAGGTTTACTTACCGTTTTGATCTGCTCGTACAAAAATTCCTTATCTATCATCTTATAAGCACCAAATTATGGACCATTCAGTCGAAATTATTTACAATTATATACAAATGTTGTCCTTCATCCTCGGTGGTGGGTATAATCATCCTTAACTCTTCAATGCTTGGTAGAAGCAATCATTCTCGCGCAACTCGCTTTCAATCTCCTGTCTACTTATTTGTCGTCTCGCTAAATCCATATAGGGATATGCTTACTTGCTTTAAAGTGCGTCAAGAACATTCTCTAAAGATATCTGTTGATGCATTAGCAGGGATTCTTTATCTTTTTGGAGTGATTACAGAAAACTTGAATTTTTTTTTTACATATTTTTTCCACATAAAGAATTCGAAACATCTATGTGAAGTAGAAAAAAAATTTTGGTTTGTTTTTTTAAAACTTTTTTTCAGTTATCGCTGGATCCCTTAAGGTGAAAAGTGCTCCTAATAGACCAACTAAATCTATTCGAATGAATAAAAAATTATTTTGCAAAATTTGTTTTTTTTTTGCTTCTTAAAATATTATTCCAAATCAAAAAAAAATCGTAAACTGCCTGACTATCACAAAGCCATTAGGAATACGAATACTTATAAGAATTTTCTGCATATACTTCCTTCTACTAATAAGGGAATAATGTTACGTACGATGGTGGTAGAATTTTCAATGACTGACTGCCTTTCTCTAATAAGGCACAATTTTCGTTAATTTTAATGAGAAATGTTTCATACATAAGTTTTGTAAAAAGGTCAAAACACGTAATTTGTTGTTGTTTTATTTTTTTTTTTTATTTTTATTTTTTTTTTTTTAATTATATGTCTCCATTGTATTTACGAAGGTTTTGCTTGTTCATAATCATTGCTTTCTTAGGCTATGGAGCAGACAATTTAACAAGAACAAAATAAAAGAAAAAACGAAGAAAGGGGGAAAAGAGGAAAAAGGGGATAAAAATGAAAGAAGAAAAAGAGAAACTAAAAAAAAGATAATTATTCAGCTTTGAAACGAATTTTCGATACCCAAGAGGTTAAAAAAATGTTAAATCATTTTTGAAGAACCAGGAGCAGTGTACTTATATCTTTCGAACATCTATCTTTAGTAACTGATAATTAGTCAATATTTTTGGCTAATTTAGGTTAGTAGTACAATTAGGTAGATCAGACTTTAGTATATAGAAACGAATTCAAAAAATTTTCTTCAACAAATTTTTCTCAAAATATTTTTTTCAAAAAATATTCCTAAAAAAATTTTCCTCAACAAATTTTTCTCAAAAAATTTTTCTTCAAAAATTTTTCCTTAAAAAATTTTCCTAAAAAAATTTTCCTCAAAAATTTTTCCTTCAAAAATTTTTTTCAAAAGATTTTTCTCAAAAAATTTCCTTAAAAACTTTTTCCCCAAAAGATTTTCCTTAAAATTTTCGTTAGTAACTTACAGCGCATCCTCAATCTAAAATTGTGGAATTTATATATATTTGTAATTCTTGTCTAATTCTCATTTTATCTTAAACATCTCAAATCTTAAAAATATTAGATTTGAGTTTTTTCTTTGAATATTTATAACTTCGACCTTTGCAATGGTAAACATCGGTAACCGAACAAAGAGGAGCGACAAATATAAAATATTTTAATAAATACAACTCTAAGGAATTTTTTCAAATCTATCCAGAGTTGTAATCGAACCGAATTCCTTTTTTAATTAACTCGAAATACTGACTCGAAAATATATATGCTGGATAAATATGTTTCAGAATAGCATTCTTGTCAAAAGTTGCACATACGGAACAACTAAATTAATATATCTCTTATACCGAATAATGTAAAAATAAGTACACAGTAGAGTAAACAATGTAAGTTATACCAATAAATGCAAATACAAAAAAAAGGGTCAATTTTTTTAAACATAAAATAATCTCCCGTCTTTTCCTTATAAAAAAGCCTTTCTTTTCTCTTTTCTCTCTTTTTGTTTTTTTTTTTTTGCCAGACAAATATATTTTGTAATTTATTTTTTTTTTTGTATATTTATTTTAATTTTGTAGGTTTTCTCTCTTAATTACTCACGTTGTTTATGAGTTTTAATATAAAAATATTTTTATTTTTTTTTTTGTATATTTATTTTAATTTTGTAGGTTTTCTCTCTTAATTACTCACGTTGTTTATGAGTTTTAATATAAAAATATTTTTATTTTTTTTTTCCTAAAACTGCTGGTACAAAAAGTTTATTTATATTGAAAATAAATTTTCTATAATTTTCGTATCCCTATGTAAGGTAATGTGCGATATTGTGTTTCACAAACAAAAGCACATTTTATATAAAATTTAATTACACCATATTATGAAATTTATATGACAGGCTTATAGTATACATAGCTACACATAGACACACGCGGGCTTATTTCATTATCAACCTAGCTTAGCCTCATATCTAAAAAAGCATAGAGAGACTTATCTACAGGGATCTATGCAAAGGTAACTTCAGTACATGTGCACAACTATATTGCTTTATGTAGACACACACACACACACACACACACACACACACATACGCTGATGCAGAATTTGTTTTAGTTACAAATAGACCACATTTAGTTTATTTAGTTTTTAGTTGGTTTGGGGATTAATTATTATATGGCTATGCCTCTACTTGACAATGACGATATGGAAATTTTGTCATTGCATTTGTAGTGCGTCTCCTAAATTTCATTAAAAAAAAAATTCAGTCTCTTCTCCCTTCTGATAAAAACTAAAATCTAATTCATAAATGAATTTTTTAAATCAAGCTTCGAAAAAAAATTTAAATCTACAATAAAATTGATAGAAAAAGAATTGAAGAATTTACAAATAAAGATTCTTTCATTTATATATGATGGTCGCTCTAACCAAGATCAAGAATATTCTCAAACAAACACATGTCTCTACGGAGTGTCCGTATTTCATATAATTCGAATTTTCCGATATCTCAAACACTTTAATTTCCTTGATAAGTTAATACGTAAGGCACACATCGATTTGAGTATAAACTGACTGTATTTGTCAAATCTATACATTATTCCAAAAGCTTCTGCCGATAGTCCAAAATCGAAAAGGAAAATATGGCTTTTATTAGACATAAATTTTAGACGGTCGGCTGGATTTAAAAAGTTCAAATACTTTGAAATTTGAAGTCAAACGCAATAACTGATCGAGGAAAATTTCAATTATGAAAATTTTTCGAGACGTATATTTATTTAATATAAACAAATATTGCACGCTTTGTAACAGAGATGCAAAATATTCATTTGTTTGTGTGTAGAAAAAAATTTATTAAATGTTAGTAAATTTAATTAAATAGTTTACAACTTTTTAGAGTTATATTGGCGCTATGAGAAAAGTTTTTTTTTCATATATAAAAAATTGAATATAAGCGAAAAAACAAAAATCGATGAAGCATGAACGGTAAGAAAGATTAGTGTCGATTTATGTTGGTCGTTTAGTTTGACTATCAGTCCTAAATGGTCCAATTGGTATAAAAATTCTATATTCGCTTACTCTTTATTGTATTACATGACACCCACAATACTCATTTCTAGTGTATAGAAAAATTACAACCTTACTTTTAACATCGTTCGTTTAGAAATTTTCATTATTAATTTGGAAATAAAGGAAAAACCGCTTCATTCGCCCGTAATGTAAACTCGTAAACTTCATATAAGAGTGAAGTTTTAATCGTTATACCATTTTCAACACCTAAGTTCACTTTGAGTTGACCAGTCAAATATTAATTCTATCTGTATAAAGTTGAAGGTAAACAGACGAACACCCATATCGTAGACGTACGAAACAATAACTATTAGGCCCGATATACAAACGAACGACTTGATGTTTACACAGGTGAGAAGGCGAATACAGGCGATAACTGGGCGAACAAACTACCAAGCAAACGAACTAGTACGCATCCAAGCAAACTTTTAGCCGAACAATTAGGTAAAAGGTTTCAGCACAGGAGGATAAGCGAGTTGGCCTACGTGTAGGCATGGCGGACGATAACTGGATAAGAAAAAAAGACCACCAGCCAAGCTGTCAATCGGATACGCTGACAGAAAGGCAGAAAAGCAGACCTGCAGGAGAAGCGTAATTATGTCGATAAATTAGGGAACAAAAATAAGAACACTCGCTTTGATAGTTAGAAGGATCGATAGGAAGGCGAAAGCATTAATAGGCTCACTAACGGGCCAGTAGGAAAACACCTTTATGCGCAATTAGAAGGAAAGGATAAACGACTAAAGCGAACAAATGAACAAATTTTTTTCCAATTCCTATTATTCGAGCGGACGTAATCGGTTCTTTTCATTTTTATACCATAGGATAGCTAGCGTAATGGAAGTTCTTATAGATCTATCTGCTTTAGAAGTAATGAGCAAAAAATCTAGCTATAATTTTCGCTTAAAAACAGCGGTGATCTCAGTCCACATTGGTCTTTGGGTGAGTCTTTTGTCTTTTTTACTCCAGGGAAATCTGCCTGATTTCATTGAACAGTTTGTGTATCCTGTTGTAGACGTCATTTTTTAGCAAAACGGAGACCCTAAACAAACGGTAAACATTTTCAAACTTTGAACTTTGAAATGACCAGCGCAAGATCAGATTTAAAGTCAATCGAAAATTTGCGGACAATTGTAAAGAGAAAGCTGGCACAACATGAATATCTTTTTTTCAAATTTTTTTTTTTTTGTTTTCTTGGTACTGAAAATGAACCAAATCGATCCCAGGTCACGCCTGCAGTATAAAATAAGTTGAAAA
>KK351120.1:101373-119513 GCA_000671755.1 Glossina brevipalpis
AAGTCTCTATTACATAGTTTTCTATGTAATAGAGACTTTTACTTTACGTTTCTTACTTTCTTTTAGGGGAGAACTTATGTATATATAAAGGAAAAACTGTATCTATATAAAAATTCAAATCGAAATGGAAACTATCATGAAAGGCTCCGAAAATGAAAACTACTAAAAGAATACTTAACACGGCAGTCAATCAATAATTCCCGGGATTTGTATGTTAATGTGATCTTCAACAAAAAATGCTTCTTATATTTAGAAAGCGCCAAATTTTAAATGATGTCTGTTCAAATTTCATGTGTTTTCAACCATTTGTTTACGAATTACACGAGTAGATTTAGTGACTCTACTATTATTATTTTCAAATCAATGAAGAAAACCGAACATTTGTGTGTTAATATAGACGAAATTTTCACCCTGGAAAACGAAAAGATAAATCGGTGATTATTTGATTTTAAATGAGGTCATACAGATACGGTTGATGTTAGCCGTATGGAATGTTTACAAGTGAGGTGAATATATTATCAAGCAAATTCTGCAAATTTTTCTCGATAATTGAAAAATAAAATTTGCAAGAGATATCTGACGTTCCCAAGAAAAATGAAGTGATATAAAAAAATATGAAAATTTGGTCATGAGAAACTTGTCCTCCATATGTGAACTGCATTTATTCGCAGTGGAATAAAAATATCAACTATCAATTGCATCATGACAATGGCAAGTTGAGGTTCGTATTACTGACATATTCTTCAAATCAGGGGAGCCACCAGCGATTATTATCGGTTTGCAAATATTAAAAAGATGATGAAGCAAATGATGATGTGGTCATTGCGAAAGCTGGTGTGTATTTCGAAGGTCCCGACAAATCGTCTCAAAATGTTAGAGCGGCCTTAGACCTTGAAGAAAACTACTTTGACGAATTTTGCAAAAAAAAAAAAGAAACGATTTTTCCCTAGGACAGCATCAGACTGATGGTGTCGTCCTTGAAGGAAACTATGTTGACGAATTTTCGATTAAAAAAAAAAGATTTTTCCCTAGGGCAGTGTCAGACTGATGGCATCAATCTTGAAGGAAACTATGTTCACGAATTTGGTAAAAAAAAAAAATATTTTTTTCCTCAATCCCAAGAATTATTGATCAGTGAATTATGTACATGTGTAAAATGACATAGATATGACCGTAACCATATAACTTGACCAAATAATCATTGGATATATTTACCGACATAATACCGTCTAGCTTGTAAAAGACAAGATTTGACAATGTCAACAACGATATAAAGAATTTTATAATGTGTTCTCTCGTTTGCAATACAAAGAAATAAAGAAAATGTTTTTTTCTCTCTCTCTCTCTGTCTCTCTCTCTCTCTCTCTCTCTTTCCTCTCTTTTTTTATTTTAACCAATTATACAAGTACGATAAAAACAAAGGGAAATATTTATGTAAATCTAAGTTTATATTAGGGAGACAAACTCAGAGTTCCCAATTTTATGCAATTACCAATACAATAACAACATTCTCGACAAGCAGAGATACCACAAATACAACAACGCAAATGTTCAAATGATCAACGAAATACAAAAAACTTTCAAACTCTTGCTTTGTTGGTGTGCGTTTATATGTACATGTATGTATGTATATCTATGTGTGTGTGTGTGTGTGTGTGTGTGTGTGTGTGTGTGTATGTATGTATGTATATATGTATGTATATATACTATATACATATTTATATATAAATAGTGTGTATTTATGTGTGTACGTTTTACTGTCATAGCAATTTGATAGTTTGCTGGCTGTTGTTTGTTTGTTTGTTTGTCTTTTTGTTTACTCGTATATAGAGGTATAAGCTAAGCAAAGGTTTTACAATTTTACATTTCACTCTATTAATATTTAATAATATGAATTGTTGATATTATGCTGTTATACCACTACCAGTACCACTGCTATTACTATTCCAAGTATAAAAACCATTACTACTACTGCCACTTGTTTTTTTTTTGTTTTTGTTTTTTTTGCTGTTATTTTTGCTGTTATTTTTGTGTTCGTTGTGTCCATTTGTTTGAATATTCGATGAAATTTTCTAAAAACGTTTTATGTTTATTCTATTAGACACACTTGCATATGCATGCGAATATGCATGTGTACGTTTGCATGTAAATTGATAATATTAGTAAGTTTGTATGTATTGTTATGTTGTTCACATATTATATGCACATATAGAGAATTTACAAATAGCTTTGATTTTATTTGTTTATGGCAAATTGAATTGGGAATAATTTAGAATATTTTCCAAATTGTTCATTCATTGAAGCTCAAAATTCTCCACCTTGGAGATGAAAGGCTGGCAACGAAACTACAATACAATGAAAAATTTTCTTTTCTTATTTCACTTTTAACAAGAATTCCTCTATACACTGTAATGAATAAAAATATTTATACAAAACATTAAATATTTAATAAAATATTTTATTTAGCCACAAAAATTTCTGTTAAGGCAGCTAAGAAACATTTCATATCATCTTAAGATAAACAATATTTTTTTTTCCTACCTTCTCTCGAGCCAGGTGGCAGATTTGGAAAATTCTTATTTGATTTAGTCATATATGTTTGCTTGTTTGTTTTTCGGTTGAAAATATGTATATAGTTTAAGGCATTTTGTGTTCGTAGGAGTAAACTTGGTCTTAAACTGTTTCATTCTCGTTAGATAAAGTTCAATGGAAATAGATAAGAAAATTATATTCGGCTGAGCCGAATTTTTTATATCCACCACCTTTCTTTTAAATAGAGAAGAAACAATTTTTTTCTGTTTTGATGAAATTCTGTGGAAGTATTTAAAGATCACTGAGCGAAATATCCGGAAAAGAGGCGCGTTTCGTGACTTATTTGATACTGTAGCTTGTTTTATATTATAGGGTTGGCCTGTCATCAATTTGGCCTTTCTTCAATAGCAACGAATGTGAGACAACTTTCAATGTTCCTCCCAATTTTGTAGCCGATGTCTTCATTTTTACGGCCAGTATAATGTTTACCACACACATTAGGCAAATAAGCTGACGGACGGACGGACGGACGGACGGACGGACGAGTACGTCTAGGTGGATTCCGAATTTGATACTGATCATGAATATATGTACTTTGTGTAGTTTCTAAAGCATCTTTCTTAACGTTACACGAGTTTTCGCAGCCATTTTATACTTCAATACTCTGTTATATCGAGTGGGAGTGGGCGATCCTTAGCATTTTCGCACAGAGCCCACGGCATCGCTAGCGCAATATTTGTGGACAATTTTATAGATCTATCTGCTAGATTTATGAGCAAAAAGACCATTTTTTTTGCTTTCGGAAACAAATGTTTTCTCGGCCTACGTTATATAATATGGGTGTGTCTTTTGATCGATTTTGATCACTTTCAATACCAACCTGCGTGCAAGAACTTCCAATGTTTCCGCCAATTTTGTAGCCGATATCTTTATGTTTACGGCCAGGAGAATATTTACCACACATAGACGGACAGACGGACATGCTTAAATTGATTCTAAATTTGATGTCGATCAAAAATATATATACGTTGTGGGGTCTGCGAAATTTCCTTCTGTGCGTTGCGAACAAAATGACTCACTTTCAGTGGTGGGTATGAAAAATTTTAATTCTTTTCTTTTAACAAGACGTGCTACTTATTAATTTTAACCCAATAGTGCCACTATTTCATTGGCTGTGCAGGAAGCCTCGCCATCCTATGGAAAATACAGGTCAAAATGTTCTCGACAAAAAGGTCGCCTAACATCGCATTGGTCGGAATAGCAGTATTTCCCGTTAAAAAAACGTTAAGAAACTGTCGCTCATGTTGAAAAACATACATACTAATATATAAACTAAGCGAAAAACTTCGTAGCGGTATGCCAAATAGATGGATTTAGACTCGTGTAACTTTTGTAATACTAATGAAATCAAGTCACATTATTTAAAAGTGGATAAATCGCAAACAATTGAAATAAATAACATTTTGACATTCGTTAGTTTAATTCGCATTTTAAAATTCGACAATCTTTTAAAGAAATTTATTACCTTTCAAAACATCACTCCAATGTGAACAAGGCGAAAATCGTAGCGCATTCCAGTCCAGTTCTGCCAATGCTCCCTGGATTAGATTTGTCGCATGCGGGAGCACAAGCTGTGCTCGGTTTTCGGCTCATTTCCACCGATTATTGTGAATAGCGATGGTTTCAAAGATGGAGCAAATCATAATATAACTTTTAGACTGTGAGAGTAATGGCAACGCTCAGCACCACCTCCGATTATACATCCTTGACATGATAGCAGTTGATCTATGTGAGCAAAACAATCACTCTACTACGTAATGTCACGATGCTAAACGATGCTGGCGAGGCGAATGTATGAAAAAGAACAGTGGCAACATTGGTACACATGCGTGAAAGGCAGGTAGACACAGATAATCTTCACAACACTGTAAAGATGAGTTCTATATGATCCTTTCCTCAGTGGCCTTGGGGCTCTTTCAAGTGTACCTATATACCTTCAAAACTGTATCTAGTCCGCTTGTCCGAAATGCCAGAAACAAAGATTATTATATTGTTGTACAATTGATTATATAACCTCAAATACTGTTTTATTTGTGGAGTCCACGCAACGCTCAGCCATATTTTTTTAAGTTATTTTTATACCCACCACCGAAGGTGAAGGGTATATTTCATTTTGTCATTTGCTTTGTAACTACCAAAAGAAAACTTCGGACACCCCACAAAGTATATATATTTTTGATCAGCATCAAATTTAGAATCATTTTAATCGTGTCCGTCTGTCCGTCCGTTTGCTTTATGTCTCTGGTAAACATTTTCCTAGCCGCAAAGAAAGATATGGGCTTCAAATTTGGCAAAAACATTGGAAGTTCTTTCAATATCACGCCCACCTATTACAATTTAGTTCCCCCGTCTTTTCTTTAAGATAAAAATGGTGGGCATGAATGATTCGGCACAGCCGTACAAAATTTTCTTACTTCTTTATTATCGCTTTTATATTACGGACTAGATGCATTTCATAGGAACTTTTTAAAAGCTTCATAAACCACAGATTCAATTTCGACTTATGATCCAAACATATTTCTTTGACATGAGGTAGTCAAAATATAATTGCTTTCGATATTAATACTAATTATGTTCTCCTTTCAAAATCAACGAAAAATCTTGTATATGAACGTACAACGTACACATAACTGGAACTATCTTCAAAACTTACGTGATCTAGAAATAAAAGAGGAAATTATTCACGAAATCATTTCAAATCTTCTCTAGCCTCTAAAAGAAAATCATCAAAATGTGAATGTTTCCCAAAACAAAAACTAATGATAATAATGTCAATAAAAGTATATGACTTAAAGAAAATAGATTTGAAAACTTTCAAAAAAAAAAACTCTACATATGTTTAAATTTGTTGTAACTACAGTAAATTGATATAGAAAAATGACCAAACAGAATTTTATGAAAAATGTATATAATTTTGTAACTGAAAGAAAAGTATAATACATATGTTACTACCCCACACACAGATGTATACAAAATAATACAAAAACAACGCAACGTGAATCAATAAGATGTATTAAGAAATACCCAAGAGACCGGGGAGGTGTAGGACTAAATTCATACTCATACACACATACTCATACACACTCATGCAGAACTCAATATATTATTTATGTATACATATATAGAAATATGTATACATATGTTTGTGTATTTTTTTTTTTTTTATTTCTGTTCTTGTCACAAAATATATGGAAACAGCTTTAGTTTTGTTGCTGCTGACCAATAAACAAGAGTAAAGGACATAACCTAAAATGGACTTCAGGAACAACAACAACAACAACAGCAGTTAGGTAACATATGACAAAAAATTTTTATATTTTTTTTTTCCAGACTCCAAAGAAAAAAATTGACAACTCTTCGAACAAGTCAATAAAAACAGAATTTCAGAAGGAAAACAGTTTATCAAGTAGACAGGATGGGGAGAAAAACAATTTTTTTTTAAAGCAATAACAGCAACAGCAACAGCAACAACAACAACGACGACAACTACAATCAAGGATAAGAAATTGAAAATTTAATATTCACTGCAGGTTGTAAAAAGAAAATGACAAATTCATCTCTATTTGAAAATATGCGAGAAATACTCGTAAACATGTTTTCGCTTTTTTTTTTTAAATTCATTACAAACAGAAAAGAAAATTTTGCCTAAAAAAACTTTCAAAACTAATATCGAGACATGTTCAACTCAAAAGCAAAGCATGACTTGTAAAAAAAAATGTTTTTCTTTTTTTTTTTTGCTTTTAATGATCTTTGGATTGTGTATATAAAAATCAATTACATGCATAAACACGACCATATCAGTTAGTAGTGCACGAATGCACATAAGTGAACATAAACATTGGAAGTCACAGTCACCAAATGGTGTTATTAACTAAATATGCGCTTGATTTTTAGAAAATTTCAGATTTCAAAAGAATTAATGCAATTTTTGATAAATAATAAACATGCGAGAGGTTCGATATATATATATCGAATGTGACATCAATGGACTCTGTGATATCAAAGAGTATTTCCAAATGAAGGTTGAGGATAGAATTACCAGCAGAACTCGTGAGCTATAAAAGAAATCAGCAGAGTAAACCCATTGTCAGGAAATGCAATTAAAGTCCAAGTCCTTGAGATCGGTTAGTAGACAAATAGTCTGACGGCTAGTAATTTCGCGATATATGTAGAGCGCTGTTCTATATGTTGTATGTACCCAAATGTTAAAGCTGAGCTTTATAGCCAACAAATCAGTCAAAAAACCGAAAAATCCGTTTGAACATACACAGTAAGTTAGGAAACTTAGCACACTGAGTATTGACTTGAAAAAAATTTTATGAATTAATATGTCATTTGTCGGACCCGAAAATGAATAGAGAAGAATTCAAAGCACACATTTCAAAGCGATTTCAAGTTTGCGCAATAACATTCCTGCAACTCCTTACTTCTTGGAACGTGAACATGTGAAATTGCACTTTTACGCCCGAAAGGCAGTCTAAGAAGCCGTTCAAATTTTTTATCGAACATTTTAGTTCTGAAGCGACGGAAAAGACAGCAAACCAGCGGCCAGTATTTCGAAAACTGTAAACGCCATAATTTCGAGAACTGGAAGCGATACAATATTCATTAATTATTTTGAAAACGTAAAAGCAGTAAGATAAAATAATTATAATATTATATATAATATTATATATTATAATATATATGATATTATATATTATTATTATATATGATATTATATATTTTTATATAGATGATATTATATACTATTATATATATGATATTGTATATTATTATAATATTATATATGGTATTATATATTATTATAAAATATAATATATTATTATATATATGATATTATATACTATTATATATATGATATTGTATATTATTATAATATTATATATGGTATTATATGTTATTATAAAATAATATCCGGAAGGATCAAATAAGAAATACATTAAATATTTGCCTTCTGAAGCATCCTTGATGATCACCCACTTAATCGTCCTGTGCGAGACCGCTTCAAGGACAAACTATAAATAGACGAACGACTAATCATGGGCAAAACATGGACAAATCAATTGAGAAACGTATACAACAAAGGTACACATTTGCTGTTTTACCCATGACGGCGCGTCTTAAAAAACTCCTTATATTCGTGAACCCATTAAAATACCGGTTCCGCGAATCGATGTATTGAAAAGTTCAAAGCATGAGTGTTGGAAATTAAACATTTTATCTTTACATGACAACGTTGCCTAATTTTCAATACGCTGTAACGTATTGGTGCAGAAGAGTAATTTGACATATAAACTTAAATGATAAAATAAATGTGCATGAAAACTGACAAGGATTGTTACAATTAGTAGCCCATTAAATGATGCTATCGTTAGTCCTTTAAATAATGCGAGACCACAATTCATAGCATTAAATATATTAAAAGCTCCGATTTTTTCTTAACTTTTTAATGGTCATTGAAAATGTATACCTGCACGTATATTCAAAGACCCGAACTTTTGGACCTCCTTTCAATCCAACCAAAAAGCAAGACATCAGGCACCCATGTTATAGTCTTTGCAATGAAAAGAAATGAGTCTTTTTTTTATTTTCACTATAAATTATTCATTTATCGTATTCTTATGAGACCCACATAATTATAAGGTAAATCTACGTGGCAGCTACGAAAAATTCCAAGAAATCCTGTAATGATTAACAAAGCTAGCCCGGGAAATCCAATCAGTTGAAGGATTTGCAACAATAGCAGAACAAAGACCCTGTGTTTGTGATTTTCGAAAACAGAGAATTTGCTACAGGCAGAGAGCACTTAAATCGTAGTATACGAAGAGGGATGTTAAACGAGCATTGAAGTTAAGAACAAGTGTTTTTAATAAATTATTTATAAAAAATATTTCTTTTAACATTATAAATCAAATCTACGCTTCTAAATCAAATCGACTGCTATGGATCTTATTTCAGGAAAATACGAAAAATCGAAAAACGAATTTGCATAACAATGTTATAGATCAACCCTGTAAGGTTTTGAGAGGAAAATAGCGATGTACGGCATTTAATTAAGTACTTTTTTTCATCTAACTCTCTCACTACAAAGTTTTAATTCCCTTAACGCAATATGATCAAAACCAAAATTATTTTTCTGATCTTAAAGGCCAGACAGAAATTATTAATAACAAATATTCTCTACAAACATTTATCAATATTTTTAAGATATAATTTGGTCCGTATCTGTTTTTAAAGGAAATCAATTTAACGATACTAAATTTGATTCAGATCTTATTGTATTCCTTGCACATTTCAGTAGCAGTAATAGACAAATTGACAGATAGGTTAATAAAGAGAAAATTTTATGCTGGTCGACAAATTATTTCCTATAATTTTTATAATGCATGTTTCTAGGCTTATTTCTTCTACTTATCCTTATACACGTACACGTATAATCCCCTATATGTGTGTAAATAAAACAATGGTTAGAAAGAAACGGAATGAGAGAGAGATAGAGTTTTGCAAACAAAATGACAAATTGATATCCATTGATAGATATGAGAAGATCCTTTTCTTACCAATCGCAACACCTCGGTTCATTCCACCTAGTACAAGTTCCTTTAAACCTAATGATACAACAAGAACGTCTTTATTGATCAGAACAATTTTTATTCAAAAAGGACCCAGACTCTTTTCAGCATGGTCAATAGGAGAACGTGGTGATGAAAATGCTTAATATTAAGCAAGTACGAAAATAATATCCGGCTGTGCCGAATCTTTTATACCCACCAACTTTATCTTAAAAAAAAAAAGGAAACTAAATTGTAATAGGTGGGCGTGGCAGTGAAAGAATTTTCAATGTTTTTGCCAAATTTGAAGCCGATATCTTCATTTTTGCGGCCAGGAGAATGTTTACCGCAGACGGACAGACAGACAGACATACATGCTTAAATCGATTCTAAATTAGATGGTGATCAAAAATATATATAAATATAGTTTACAGAGACACCGAAGTTTCCTTTTGGTAGTTACAAACCAAATGAGAAAATGAAATATACCCTTCACCTTCGGTGGTGGGTATAAAAACAATATTCAGGTTAATGAAAAGTTTATTCGATATTATATCTGTTGACTCTATATTAGAAGTTTTTGAAATATTTGAATAGATCGCCTTCCAATTTGTTATTATTATTTAAATAAGAGTTTTTTATTTCATTTCAAATTTGTGTGATTTCTTTTCATAAATGTTTTATATCTAAATGAATTAAATTCTTTTTTTTTTTTTTTTTTAAATGACTTCAATGAATTAAATCAAAAGAATGAATGTCTTACAACAAATTACACAGACAGTAGTTAAAAATTGTACTCATTCCAAGGTAAAAATATGAAGAGAACATCGTTTACGGATTTACACACTTCTTGCTAAAGGTCTACACACCTTTTTTTTTGCTGAACTGTGAAATGTAAGGAATAGAGGAATGCTCATTTCACAGAAGAAATTGTAAAGCAAAAAAATAAAGTAAAATGAACACGACAAACAAGAACATGAATATCTATTAAAACATCATATTCAAATCTGTGATGTGAAAAGTAATGAAAAACTTAAATTTACCTCCATTTCTTATACTCTTCGATGATGAGACAGTCAAGTCAGTCCTTAACAACAACTTAAATGAATTTTTAGATATTCCAGTAGATGACACCACCAGCTAAACAAAGCATTATATCAATTTCTATAGAGTTAAGAAAAAGTTAATGACGATTAGAAAAGCTTTACTCGATGAAAGATGAAACTTTAATGTCTTGCTAAAAAACACATTGAGCGTAGAAGGTACATAGAACAGAGCTGTCATTAACTCCCATCAATTTGATACTCATACCAGTTAAAATATACATTAAAATATGCGATATAGTTTCATATTTTATAAATTAAACAAAATCCACTCTGTAGATAATGTAGATAATGCCTAAGCACTCTTCTATGAATGAAGTATGCTTTTATTTTTTCTGAGAAGTTGGTAGAAATCAAGCAACAAATTTGAAGACACGATGCTAATCTTCGAGCCTAAGCAGCCATCGATGAATGAAGAATGTTTTTATTTCTTATGAGAAGTTGGTAGAAATCAAGCAATAAATTTGAACACACGATGCTAACCTTCAAGCCTAAGCACTCTTCGATGTATGAGGTATCCTTTTAGTTCTTATGAGAAATTGGTAGAGATCAAGCAATAAAATTGAAGACGCAATGCTAACCTTCGAGCCTAAGCACTCTTCGATGAATGAAGTATATTTTTATTTCTTATGAGAAGTTGGCAGAGATCAAGCAATAAATTTGAAGACACGATGCTAACCTTCAAACCTAAGCACTCTTCGATGAATGACGTATATTTTTATTTCTTATGAAAAGTTGATAGAAATCTAGCAATAAATTTAAAAACACGATGCTAAACTTCGAGCCTAAGCACTCTTCGATGTATGAGGCATCCTTTTATTTCTTATGAGAAATTGGTAGAGATCAAGCAATAAAATTGTAGACACGATGCTTACCTTCAATCCGCAACGCCATAGACAAACCAATTTGAAGATCGGATGGTTATCGGAACTCAAGATCTGCTTTACTTATTTTAACGAAAAGGAAATCCTCAGGAAGATAATCCAGTAAGAAATTTAATTTCATCTGGATACCATGGCCACTTGGCCAAAAAACAAAATTTACAATATTTTAAGGATGAATTGATGGAATTCTGCGGATTCTACTGTTCTCCTTATTTGGAATACTATTTAATTATTGCAAGACACATGATAAGTTCTCAAGGTAATGATCCAATAAGTACTTAAAATTCAATTATAAAATTTCTTTACTATGAAATAGATTTTGTCAAGTTTTTTAATAAAATTTTTGCAAATAATATCGAAGCATACTAAACGATACCTATGTTGACACCAAATACCGTAATTACCATTATGTGATAATATGTGAAGAGAGAAAGACTTTAAAATTTTTCTTCTTCCAATATAGACTTAAAATGTTTCTTATTAATTCTACATGCATCCGCCCCCCAGGAAAATAGGAAAATTTATTTGTCTTTATGGAAAATTAAGATAAACAGAAGAAAAAAAAATCGTTAAAAAGAACAAAATGAGAAGAGAACTTTATGAATGTTATTAGTTAAGGAGGAAGAGAGGAAAGAAGGAAAAACCCCTTTTACGTTTTACGTTGATGTTAAGCCACCCGCACATCATACACTCCAACAACAACAACAACAACAATACCAAACCGGTTGTCAAGTGCGAAAATGAAATCTTCATCTTGATAAAATTTACCATAAAATTACAAAGTTAAAAAGGATTTTCTGTGATGAAGAGTGAAATGAATAAAATTAAAATTTTCCCTTGAAAAACATCATTTAATGAGTTTTATGTTTTTGTTGTAAAGGAAAGAAAAGAAAAGATATAAATGAAGAATGAAATGAAGATATTCATCGTCATCAAAATTTTTTTAATGAGATAACAAAAATTATATTTTTCACGAAAATGTTAATTCAAAATTCTATTAGAAATATTGATACAGAAGGTGGAAGGTTCGAAAAAAAAAAAAAAATTTTTATAGAAATATTTTCTCGTTTCTATCAATCAATCTCTCTTTAAAACATATTTCAGTGTCTAAAAATATCTTTGCTTTAACAAAACTGAAACTGAACTGAACTGAACTGAACTTAATACCTATAAACCCCCTTTTTAATCTTCATTGCTTTCTATAGTTCCCATCACGTCGTGATATATCTTTAAAACTTCACGCAACCATGTTGTATATATGCATTCATATCATCTCAACCCATATGGTCAAACATTGTTTTACAAAAGTATTAAATACGGATTTTCTCAAGCTTTTCACACGTTCAGCCATTCATGTATATGTGTGTATACGGGCACATAGTATTTTACCTTAAGGAAGAGAACTTTCTACTCAAATAAACACATATATACACATATTAAGTGCTATACATTTCATTACATTTCGTTAGTTTGTTTTCTTCTTTCCACATACACATGGAAAAGTTTCAACAATTTTTTATGAACTCAAGTCTTCCGGTCAGGAAAAGTTGTAGAGAAAAATGGAAATAGATTTATCATATACATATATATATATATATATATAAATACATATATATATATATACCATATCTATACATGTGTATGTGCATACATATATATATATATATAGACGTATATGCTTGAATAACTATACGCTTTCACATTGTATATGAAATCCTGTAAAAACATTTCGCGTCGTTGATAAATGCACAAAAAGGAAAACCTTGCAAAAAAGCATAAAATAAAATCATACAAAAACTAAAAACGTGACCTCAGAATTTTCAAATATGTATTTACATAGTGTACAGTACAGTGAAATCTTTGAGAAACGAACTAATATCGGTCAAACGCTCCAATCTAGACCCTAAATCCTAAATATTTACTGCACAAAATTTATATAGAAAACGATTAATTTCAACGCCTGCTTTTAGAAATAAAGGAACCACCCATTCATTGTTTAATTATAAATCCACATTCGTTACCGATAGGGTATGCCAGCGAGAAAACAAAAGTATTATTTTGTCGATCAACTAAGGGGTTACGAATTTCTATTGGCCCCTTTATTGAAATCGACTTGCGATGATTTAAGTTAGGCAACCAAACTCTGAAATTATGTAGTAGATTTTCTATAGATACCCCATAAACAAGGAAGGAAATTTGTATTACGCATCCAGATACATTTATTATATCGGGAGATGATTTAAAAAACGAAACATCTGTAAGTTCACGTAGACCTAGTAAAGTCGTGCTCGAATATATATTCTAGTTCACTATCAATCAGTTCGGAACCGTTTTTTTATATTTTTTTTTTAAGATGGTGTGTGGCGGGTATAATAACGAATTCAGCGTAGCTGAATAAAATTTTTCACTTGTTCTATTTGATGAAGAAAAAATTTATAATTATTGAGTATTGGTATTGCAACTATTTAGAAAAATGTTCCAAAAGTTCCAGTGCAAGTAAAATTAATTTTTAACAAATTAATTTAAAGTATCTACTGTCGTTATCTACTTTTAACAGGAAAGCATTAGAAATTGCAATGCCTACGTTAACGGATGAAATCACGCCAAAAGCCTAAAAAAGAAATCTTTTGGCAATTTTTTGAGTGATATTAAAGGTAATAGAACAATATTACTTGAATTGAGATCTGCTGTGTGCAGTTTTCGAAAATCGCGTATTCTAAGAAAAACGCTTTTGAAGTTTCTATTCTTTTATTACACTAAATTTTTTATTATATTTCTCTATTGAGCTGCAAACCCAGAACCATGAAAATGCTCTTTCATATTTAAATTTTCCTCCTCGTTCACTTTTCACATTATCAAAGAATTACTTGTTTCATGTTTTACGTTTTGCGAAATTACAGAGAAAAAGACAAACAGACGTACAGCTCAATATCCGAATGTACAATCAATCGTAAAAATCTCATTAAATCACTTCAAGTTTTCATTTCTTGATAGAAGTATTGAAAACTTTCGTATCGCTCTCACTCTCATATCTCTCTCAACGAATGTGTTAATCAAGCTAAATGGACGTATTTTTTTTGTTAGGAACCAGTTTAAAATATTTTTTGAAGATATTTCTTAACCTATTAGTGAAGTTAGATATCAACCCCCAAGACATTAGACCATAACTTCGCAGTAGAGATTCATTTGGCACAGATGGTCTTACTGGTGAGCTTAGGGAAATGCCAGGAATTTCAAGGAAGCACTTTTTAGTAGATGCTTCCAAATTTCTTTTTATCAGTAACTTCTACAGATAAAAATGTTAAAGTAATGGGAAATACCAGAGTAAATAAAGGTTGAGTTCGATAATTTTGACCTTCTTGTACCTAAAACAACAATTTTCCATTTAGTTTTATTGAATTATTAAGTTTATACAACCGCTAATCATGGAACACACAATTATTGCATTGTCTACATGCATTGCAGATATTCATTGTCGACATTCATTATTTGAAGAAATCTGCTGTCGAAGCCTATAAAAAAAACTTTTACAAGCTTATGGCGTTGCTGCTCTATCATATCCCAATTATCGCTTTAGGTTTCAATGGTTTAAAAGTAGTGAATTCAGCGTAACTGCCTAAAGAACCAAAAAATTTCGAAAACAATGGAGACTCAGCACAAACTCTCAGAGAGCATCCGAACATCTTAGAAATTGATGAATTAACTGTTTCTAGACGTTTATATGCGATTAGAAAGGCTTAAACAGATGGAAAATGGTTTCCACACGAATTGAATGCAGATGTCATTTCGGCCACATTGTGGAAAAGTGGTCAAGATACATTGTTGCAGCTCGAACGGGAAATTTTGCCGTAACCAGTGTACTCACCAGACATACTGACATCTGGTTAACACTTGCTTAGATCTATGCAGTACGGCTTGGCTGGCACGAGGTTCCGCAAAGTTGAAGAACTGCGAAAAAAGGCCGATTCATAGATAAACCCAAAACATTATGAGTTCTTTCGATACGGATATGCTATGTTTGCTAGAAAGATTGGAAAAACATGTAGAAAATGATGAAAAATATTTTGATTAATATATATTTTAACAAACTTTTCTCAATAAATGACTTTTTCAAGAGAAAAAATGATAAAACTTTTGCAAGCGCTTATTAAATGTAAAGAATTTGTTTACACATATTCTAAAGGGTTCAAAGCAAACTAAAAAAAAAAAAATTTTTAATTTTACAGTAGCATTACCCCCCTTAAGACTTTAAAATGCTAACTTACTAAATATTTTTTAAAACATTATTGAATAAAACTTTACTAAAAAGTTCGAGATTAGTTTTGATAAAGAATACTTTACGAAAGAGTTGGTAACAAAATTAAAATCTAATAAATTTTATTTTATGCATCATCAAAATTTTTTCCACTATGAACATTAATGATACAAAAGTATGTATAAATAACATAAATTATTTTTAAATTTCATTTTTTTTTTTTTATTGTTCTGTTTTTATTTGAACTTTCCTAGTCAAGTGCAAAGTTTTATTAGTATTGCTTTACAAATATGCATGATGATGATCTTGGCCCTGGTGCCTGGCTAAAATGAGTTACATTTGTCTACGCAATTGCCTAAATTACTGATGAGGTTGTAGAAATAGAAGTAAATGATTGAAGTTATTCGGAAAAATTCCTTTTCTGTATCTCTAATGACTTTTTCTAATCTCAATATAAATATTTATTTTAATTTATGTAATTTACAACACTTGTAGCCTCCTCTTCTCTCTATTTCAATTGTCATATTTTTTGATTTCTTGATAATTTTTTTTTTTTTATATATTTTAATAGAGAGAACAAAATATCATGTATATGGAGAATTATGTTTACTTTTTTTTATCTCCTTTCGAATTATATAACCAACCAATGTAAGAGAAGCACTGTTATTGAGTATTTAGCCACGCCCGTAATATGAATTCTTACATAAAGTTATGCTATCATAAACCATAAAAATTTTAATAACAACCCATGAAAATGAAATTTATATATAAAAATAAGTATACATGTATATATCTGCTGCTCGTCCCCTTACTAAACAACAACATCCCACACTTCACAACCGACCTATCTGCAAATGTATATATATCTATAATAATAAAAAGAAAGGAAATATTAAAAGTGTGCGCGGTCTCTGCAATATGAAATTTTTTTTTTTTTTTTCATATATTATTCATGTATGTACATAGTTGAGTGTAACCACACAAAAGCAAAACTAAGCAAGAATATTATAAATGTGTATGCGCATACATATATACTATGTATGTGCGTGGCTGTGTCTACTTACACAATAAAATCTAAAGTAAATATTGAGATAAAAAAAAAAGTGTTTTTTTTTTTCAATAAGTTTTTAGGGTGAAAAAATAGAATACAGTTAGAAAAAATGAACAGACAACGAGGGAGGAAAGTTGAGCAAACATAGTATGCAGCAACGCGCGTAAACCTACAAATGTGCTCTTTTCCTTTCGTCCTAACAACCACCATGCAAAAATTATAACGTTATATTTCCTCGATCAAGCACACACATACGTTCATATCTCGTATACAAAATACAAGCTCGCATACGGTTTTATAGCACAATCTCTCGACAATATTAGGGAAAAGTGTTGTGTGTAGGAAGAAAAGGTATATCCAACGTGTGGTTACACATATTATGGTTTAATTTTTATTTTTATTCTATATATCTTCGCTTTCTTTTTCGTTCCATATATATATATATATATATATATACTCTATATTTATTGTATATAATCTTCTCAAAAGTTTTTCTGAAAAACAAAATAATAACAATAAAAATCATGCTGTGCTGACCGAATGGACCGTCCGTCGTCACCCTCTATGATTTTGAAATGAAAACATACAGAGTTTCTCTTAGTACACATAACACCCAGACAACCCCAACATCCACACGGTCACATCCACACACACACACACAGCCATACACATAATACGAAAAGATGATACAGACGAGTAGCGTAGTGTAATATTAGAGATAGATATAACAATTTTGTTCTTTTATTTGAGAACCTGTCTTTGTTGCGCAGCACATTCAGCTAATAATATAAATAATCGATGTACACATGGCAAACACAAGCAACATAGATCCAGAAAGATTATGAAAATCATTTTTATAGAAATTTATTCTGTACTTCATTTTCTCTTTTCCTTTATTTATGTTATCGTTTTCGTTTATAAAAAAATTATTTTCAATGTGATTGCATCGATCTGGAGTTTGTTATAAATCCACTTATATTGAAAGTTAATTTTATACTTTAAAAAAAAAAAAAAAAAAAATAAGGAAAAACTATTCAATTTACTTCCCTTTCCGTTTTTCAATTATATTTTCTCTCTCGTAGTTTATGCTCGTTATTAAATCAATGGAAAAAATGAATTAAATTCATTTTATATTATCATGAAATGTTAATGTCTTAAATAAATTAACATTCAGCAGGCAGCAGCAACAGCAGTTATGCATCGTTGCAGCAACAACGAATTGAAAACATTCAATATTTTTGTAGATATATTTCCTTTCATGGAGTGGATGTTGTTAGTTAAATCAGTTGAATGAATTTAATGTTGAAAATTAATACAAAAAATCTTATCATATTGTCTATCATAACGTGTCTCTTTTCTGTTTCATTTCATCTCCATCGTTAGATTAAGTTGAAAATCATTTAAATCAGTCCATACGTCCAACGTTCTTCTACAACGACTTCGCAATCTTGTTTATAACATTTAACAACATTTAAATCTTACTAAGAGCAGATGATTTTATTTGTGTATTTCTTATTTCATAACCTAATACTGTATGCAGACGGTGGCCTATATCATCAAAATCGGTTTATAATTTCACTCCAAGTGTATCTTTAAAATGATTATTTTCTTCTTTTCTTTTTGTAAAACAAACTCGAAACTTTAATGAAAACTTCGCACTTGTTGGTCTTGTTGAAATAATTATTTAAAGTGCGGAAATCA
>KK351120.1:139180-157674 GCA_000671755.1 Glossina brevipalpis
TGGATGGACATAAATCACAGTTTCCTATTTAGTAATATTGAGTTATTCAGGAGCGTACACACCAATCATGAAATGTTCAAAATTGCATTTTCAACATTTATTTCTTTCTTTGGACTCTCAAGACAATTTCGGACAGCTTAGCAATCAATGAATCAACAGTTGCTACACCATTGCATGCGAAGCGAAAGATCCAAAAATATTGAAAAGTGGGTACCACATGATTTGACTGAAAATGCCATTTATAACTAGCTCAACATCGCGGTTTAACTGCTTATCAGACAAAAAAAGGGTGACCTTTCTGTGGTCTATTGTGACTGGCAATGAAAAGTGGATCTACTCGAGCCCTAAAAAGCCATAGGTTAATCTAGGAAGGCCATCTACATCGACACGATAGCGCAATATTTATGACCATAGACTATAGCTGTGCATGTGGTGTTATTGGAGAGAGTGTACAGACGCCAATTGGATAATTTTAAGCATGTATTATTGCAAAAAAAGACCAGCAATAGCGGTTAACAGATGCAAAATCATCCTCTTGAATAGCAACGCTCGGCCAGACGTTTGCGAGAGTTGTCAAGAGTATTGGATAGACAAACATTACAATATTCCCAACAGCTTCAAGCAAAATCATTTGACAAATCTCTTGTGTGAACTACAGATCACATGCAGACTTCACAACTAACTGCCTTGTGATATTCTAGTCTCAAATGGGTTTCTGTCAACATTACCAATAACGAATGGTTGTACAAGATAGGAAAAGAAGATGTATGCCCCATTACTGCTTTCTACGTCAGATATAACATCAACTGCAACCGTTATCAAAAAGAATTTCAACTTTCATCACCGTATCAGAAATATTGCCATCATAAAATGTATGATATGACGTACAACGTAAACCGTCATGTCATCGACGAAAATTTAGTCAACTCCTTTGCTCCAAAACCACTCGTACTTCTTAGGAAAAGCCACTACCACCTACTCACCTAACCACTTATTCAAAGCCATGCATTGCTGGGAAGAATATTCCTGGGCAAATGTTAACTTTAACCACAGTAACTCGGAGACCATTTCCTAAGTCCAGATTATAATATAGAATATAGGTTAGAATTAGCCTTTTTCTTCAACAAAATAGGTATCAAAACTTCAAAAATTCGCTTGATATATCTGACTGATTTCTTATTTTTAAACTTTAATCTGCAGTAATAGTGTTTGGCCAAAATTAAATAATGCGCCTTACATTGTCCCACCTCCGAACAATGTGATTATATTAAATGCATAAATCAAAGAAACCAAAGAATATAAAAGTATAAATAATGTAATTTATGAATTACAGTTAAAAGCAGAAATTAGCCACGCGAAACCATGCTATATATATATATATATGTATAAGATACCTAAGTGAACATACATATATGGGATTTTTCACTAAATACATAGAAACTGTGGTCAAATCGATAGAAAACAAATACATGTAATGACCGCTCACTATTCGTTTTTCTAACTGTCACAGGGAGTGGGTGGAGTAAAATGTATAAAATTCACATGCTTCGGTCATCATTTTTGCAGCTGGTGTAATAAAACTCCCCATTTGGTCATTTAGTAATTATATCGATAAATTAACAACACAAGAGCACAATAGACGCAAAAAATCGAATAAATGAGCTGAATTTTCCCTTTTTCTATGAGTACAACACCCCGCTTTAGATATCATTTTACATTTTCGTTAAAAAGAGAAGCGAACAAATAATTGTCACTTTATTTGTGTATATGTGTTCGTATATGATGCTATAAATAAGGATAATTTCCGGACTATCACATTAGAACAGAGATGAATACAATGCAAAGAAAAAAAAATTATTTTCCATCACGTATTTATAAATTGACTTAATCTCTATAAAGATAAAACTTAAAATTAATTAAAGTACTTACCATTTTTTAGCTTTTAACTTAAAAGAAAAGAAAAAGAGATTTCTCTTCAATGTTGCTTTCAACATTCTCTGGCAGCTATATTTGTCACTACAGATTTATTTGCTTCTATTTTCATAGTTGTTTCAACTTTATGCGGTAGCAAATCTTTTAAAGGTTCTAATATAATTTTTTGTTGCAAATATGTGATTTGAGTTTTTTCAAAAGCATTTAAGCTTAACCCCAAATGGTTACATAAGTTAACTTGGGGAAATACTGCATGTAAGCATCTTTGCAAATATGGCAACAGATCGTAAGCAAAACATTCACATAATTTGGAAAAAATTTCTCTTTCATTCGCTGTAAACGCTTGTTGTTCTTGTCTATAAAATCCTAATATGCGACGTCCAACCATTTCTAATGAGTTTTGTAAGCTAAGTGTTACATCACTGGCCAAACCAATTGGAGCACATAAACGTAAATCATTTAAAGCGTTTAAATAACCATTACACAATGTGGCCAACGGTTGAAAATCTAATAAAGTTTCAGGCGGAGCATATGATTCTATTTCACTAATATTAGATGTTGACGCATTCGAACGGGAATGTACGGTTGATTTGTTAATTAATGTATACTTTTCGAGTTCAATTTCAAATTGATTACTAATTAAATTAATATTTCCTATAAACTTCTCTCTAATGACTTTTACGAAAATTGGAGCCATTAACGCTCTGAAATCGGCCCCAACACGACTAAATGAAAGACCAAAATACATGCACTGACCTAGCACGGTATCAAATGAAGTGATGCCACGTTGCAAATCCATTTCCAAAGTAGCCAAAAATTCTGAAATCTATCATCATAAAGAATAATATTAGTTGCAGGTAGTAAAACTTATAGATAGTCTAAAAAGTAATATAAGCAAATTTCAATTTATATCTGTTAATAGACCCGATATTTTTAAACTAATTTTGGATGTCCAAAAAGAGGAACTACCTTATTAATTTCATAAGGTTTTTTAATTATGAGCGAGTAGTGTGCTTGATATGAAACAAATGTTCATATCTCTGACAAAATTCAGATTGGCTGTAAATCAAAAGTTGTCAATGAAAATATTTATATACATTTATTATAAATATTATAAACGGATCGGGCTCATTGACAAGATTAACCCAATCAAAACTGTTCGGAGTACGTTTCAGGTTTTTAATTAATTTATTGAAATAATTTCAAAGCAATATGCTAACGGACAGACGGAATACTTAATACAAAAGCATATTTCCCGCTTATTGTACGAGACATTATTAAAAATATCAACTTTCGGTAAAAATTGTATTAGAAGTACGTTGCAGTAGTTACCTTTTCATGCAACCAAGCTTGGAAAAGTCGTTCACCATTACAACAAACTCCTTCCAAAGATATTTCAATATGTGCCATTTTATCTTCATCATCAGGAAATATTGCTTTGTATTGGGTTATAACATTGAAAAGGTTTATGCGGGTTATCTCAATTGTTTTTATCAAATGCTGCTGAGCTATAAGAAGTAACGATTAAAATATTAATTACAAAACATACAGCGTTATATTTGATTTACCGTCATCCTTCGGTATAGCATTTAGAGTGGCCATTAACCACGTGTTTCTCGCTTGCAGGAATTTTAATTTTAATTCGTTGTTGCCAAAGGCTTGCATTCGTCTTAAATAGCCTACAATTTGTAAGCATTTAGGTAATTGCAAATCGGTACGCAGCTGAGCTACTAACTGCACCAACATAGTATGCCACAGGGATTCAACAGAATGTACAATGCTCTAAAAAAGAAAATAAAAAACAGCAACTTTTTTACTTAAATAAAAAAAAAATAAAATCAACTTACTTCTATCAGCGGTATATAACCTTGATTCTCGCCTAATTTCTGCACATAACTTGCTAGCTCCAATGCTTCTTCATAACGTCCCTCTCGTATGCATCTCTCCATCAATTGCGGCAATTCTAATATTTCCAATAATTGAGCATTTTTCTTTAAAGTAATTGAGTTCAAACGTCTAGCTTCATTAATTTCACTCGATTCTTTAAGGAAATTTTCACATTTATTACTCAATTCGGGCAGTTTTTCAATTAGAATTTCCACTTGATTTTCGGCATTTTTAAATTCACTATAAATTGAACGTGAGTTTTCAGCTGTTCGAATAAATGTCTTGTAATTGGAAATAGCTAAATCTTGCGTTTGCTCGTCCACATTTTTCGCTTCCTCGATAAGACGCGATTGCTCTTTCTTTAATTGCTCTACTTTATATGAGCCCAATTTTTGTAAATAAGGAAGCAGTTCCGGATTGTCGCTTAAATTTTCTACAAACAATAGTACAATATTTATTTTCCACTATTCACATAAATCCCTTACCTGGTAAACCTTCCGGAAAAATTAATTTTAACACCCGCTCATTTTCTATATCCATTTTGCTTTTAAAATATTAAAAATTTCTTGCGTGAAAATATTTTTTCAAATGCCACAGATAAGAAATGTATTATCAGCTGTTTCAAATAGCAGATGTTTTAGTTAATTAACAGCCTTGCCAGACTTACGGATTACTATTTACACAGATGTAAAAACCTGCATTAACGAAATTGCAAAGGAAAATAAATTTGTTGAATAACGCCGCGAATATATTCCTACATATTTAAACACACGGAAAGTAATATAAACGAACACAATGAAGCCGCGCGTTCTGCTTATTTAATTTATCCTTCAGGTTTGAGAATATAAACTCGGCTTGATTGTATTTTCACATATAGCTGGAACCAAAAAAAACAAGCAAAAAATCTCAAAGAAAAATATTGGGGTCATCAAGTAACTACACGTATAGTATCAGTTTTAAAAATTGATGCTAAACTTTCGCAAAGTGATTGGTTATAATAAATCTCATTAATGTCATGTAACAGTATTGATAACTTTCCAATAGAATTCGGGAAATTTTCCAATTTTATGAGAGAGCTGTAAAAAATAATAGATAAATTGACCTTAGATAGTTTTCTATAAACAAACAACATATGGGAAAGAAGAAGAGCATGCAAAATGAAATAATAGAATTTTAGAAAATCCTGGTTTGGAAATTTCTAATTTCTTAAATACATTTTTTTATTTTTTTATATATAAACATATTTTAGTTCTTATATATAAATACAAGTAAGCATATTGTGCGTAGCAAAGTTCACAAAATTTAATTGCAAAAGTTCGTATATGTTTGGCTTTCAGAGCTTTTTTTTCTTACAAAATTACTTTGAGGGGGATTGCGGTGATAATTTTTATTGGTTTATACTCAATATTTTTTTTTTTTTTTTTGGGTTTGTTTCATGGAAGAAGTCTTTAGTATTAGGCTTATATATCCAGTATCTTGATTACTTTTGACTGATTGATGATGTGACTTTCTTCTTGAACGTTCGAGAAGAAAGAGTGTATAGTCAATATTAATGCAAATTTTTTTCAAATTGATACCAATTTTGATATCACCAAATTTGACGTAAAAAGAGACCGCACGAAGTGAAAATGATCAGCTAAATTTGTTTACATGATGCTATAGTATCAGTTTCTAAGTTACATTACCTAGAAACTGACAGCATAAACTTTAGATGATGACCCGTGTGGGTATCAAATGTAAGCAGAGGGAGAGTAAGTGTTAGCTATCAAAAAGTTGGAAGAGAGTCAATCTCATATTAAATTAAAACAAATAATAAATAAAACGTGAAGTGTGATAGAGGGATTCAGGGCATATTAAGTTTGTGCGCATATAAATAACACCTGGATCCACCTTTTATTACACCGAACGATTCAGAATCATTTTCTGAATTGATTGAAACCTGTCTATATGTCTCTCCATACAATTTTGAGTTTAATCTGCATGTCCCTATTTTTGAGATATTTTGATGAAAAACGATATATTGTGTTTTGTGTTCTAAACCGACAATGAATGCATTGAAAATGGATTCAATTGGACTACTTTCACGATCAGCTACCATAGAACTCCTTATTCAAAATTATTACTAAATTACCTTCTATACACATAATTACATATGAAAACGTATAAACGCACTTCAGTTTCGCTCATTTATTCTCATAGCGTTTTTTTACCTAAGTTATAAATATATTTCTTTGAATTGTATCTGAAAACTGTTTACAATCGATATATCCGGTTTCGAAATCGTGAGATTTTTTTTTGGCACGATTCAATCTTAGTTCCGCATTCAACATATTTCCGAAACCGAAAGAATAAGAACAGAAGCATATATATCAAGAAGTAAACACATTGTAGTCAGGCAACAGCATTCGATAGCTCTACGCGCTTTAAGCTTATTTTTATGGTTAAAGATATTATAACCTTTATCGGTTTTCGTCATTAAGTAATAATAATTAGACTTTATTCAAATGTAGTACATTTAGTTTTCTGTCCAAGGATCTTATTATTGTTTATTCTAAGTTCAATTCAAAACATCATTAACAATATTGAGAATACTATTAGCTATTACAGAGTCAAAATTAAAATTTTTTGCGTACCAAGTTCTGTTGGTCTCTTGGGAAATGAGCGAGTGTTGCCTCGACACGATAGGTAGAGAAAATTGAGGCAAAAACATTTGCGAGTATTCACCTCGGTCATACCATTGGAACACAATATTCGATCCTGAAGAAATTTATTTCTTACCACTGTAAGTAATAATTGAATTCAATAATTTTGATCTTCCTCTACCTAAACTAACAATTTTCCATTTAGTTTTATCGGATTATTCAATCTATACAGCCGCTAATCATGGAACGCTCAAAATTGCATTGTCTAGATTCATTGTCGACATTCATTGTGGACATTCATTATCGACATTCATTATCGACTTTCATTGTCGACATTGTTTTTCAACATTCGTTATTTGAAGAAATCTGCTGCCGAAGCCTATAAAGAACTTTTAGAAGCTTATGGTGCTGATGCTCTATCGTATCCCAATTGTCGCTTTGGGTTTCGATGGTTTAAAAGTGATGTTTTCGACGTCAAAGACAAAAAATTGCCTAGAGGACCAAAAAATTTCGAAAACAACTGAAGACCAGCTTAAACTCTCAAAGCGCATTCGAACAGCTTAGAAATTGAGCAATTAACTGTTTTTAGACTTGTTTTACATGTAATTAGAAAGGCCGCACAATATGGAAAATGGCAACCACACGAATTGATTTGAAATGTCATTTCAGCTATATTTTGCAAAAGTGGCCAATGATACATTGTCACAGATCGAATGGGAAAGCTCTGCAGCACCCAGTGTACTTGCTTAGATCGATACAGCATGACTTGGCTGGCACGCGGTTCAACAAATCTGAAGAACTGTGAAAAAAGTTCGATTCAAGGATAGCCCCAAACCGAAACGGTATCGCCACGTTGCGGAAAAGATGAGAAAAGGACGTAGAGAATGATGAAAAATATTTTGATTAATATATATTCAACCAATTTTTCTCAATAAATAACTTCTTCAAGTGGAAAAATGATAAAAAATTTTACAAGGTCCGTGGATATTCATATCAACAGTGTTAAGTCAAAGGAAAACTTCCTAATATTGTATCCAATGATGGCTTTCCAGCTGCCTAATCTCATCATATTGTCTTTATTTTCCTCAATAAATGACTTTTTCAAGTGAAGAGATGATACATAAATCATCACAAATTTAATTTATACTGTAGGGTATAAAAAAAAAAAGGAAAAATCCGCAAAAGCCATCGGAAATTAAAACCTGCAAGAACACACACAACGACAAATAATTATATAAACGGCGACTAAGACTGTAAAAGAAATGCAAAACGACGCCAATCAGTCTCTAAATTGAACTGAAAATAACAGAACATAACATAGCATAGCAAATTGGCAGCGAGATATAATAAAATTTATTTTTATATACATTCATTTGCCTAATTGTTATAAACGTCAATAAAAACATAATAATACACACAATACAACACGTGATGAAACGAATGCGTCGCTTAAAACAAAATCAAAGATATTTAGTAGTCAGTCTTTACTCACTTTAGTTTACTTTGTTCATAAATTCATCATTAATTTATAAAAGAAAGAAAATAAGTTTTTAAAGGGATAAAAACTTCAGCGCTCTTCAGTATAGAAAATCAATTATTATTTAGTTTTTAAATCAATAAAATATTATATTTATGATAAATGTTCTACTTTCACCAACGCAGTACATAAAAAAAAAAAATGACAAGAACAAGATTCAATAACAAGCAATAAGCAACAAAGCAACTAAAGAAGCCAACGGGAACAACAACAAGCACGTTTTAGCAACTAAATCATTATTAATTGTCGACCATCGTTGTTTTTATGTCTTTCAGATAAAATTCATTCAAACCATCTATACCAACGAACGCGCCAGCAGCAGCAACAATAACAATAACAACAACAACAACAAGAATAGTAGTAATAACAGCAGCAATAACAACGAGCACTGTGTACGTGTGTAAATGTGTTAAAACATCAACATCTACGCTATTGATATGCAATTAGAAGAAATTACACATTTCTCAGCTAAACATTTTCTTTTCATCAACCAACAAACAAGTGCGTCAGCACTTTATTATGCTAAAAGAAATTAATCTCAATTTCATGTGGATGATGGTAGAAAGAAGAAAATCAAGAACAACAACAACAACAACAACAAAAAACATTTGTTGCATGAAGAGACAGTTTAGCGTCGGTAGTTGAAACGAAAATAAAAATAGCAACGATAATAACAACTACAACAACAATAACAACAACGTCGACAATAATGCATTAAACGAGATCTAACAAATACGCATAAATTGTTACATATATACACAAAAAGACATAAAAACTTATATAGGAAAACACGCACATACGCACACACACACACACACACACACAGACACACAAGTACCTCACAGAATTTCATTTCATTTTATTTTGCAATTTTGTTTTAAGAGTTAACTCATAAATAGTGAAGAGCGGCTTAGCAAACGTTATCTTTAAATGTGTAATATTTTTTCTAAAATACAATTTTGCTAGAATTTTTCAACTCTACAGTAGATCTCCGCGTACAAAAGTGAATAAACATATATATATATATATATAAAATGTAAATACTAAGTTAGTTATCTTTCTCTCTCCCCCCTGTCTTTCCTTAGTAACCACTACACCTTTTCGTTCTCTCGCTACCGCTTTTAATTTATATAATTGAGAGAGGGAGAGAGGAAGAGAAAGATGGTAAACAACACACAAAAAAATCATTTTATGAAATTTAAAAATTTCTCAAAGATGCATTTAAACCAAACCTTTGAATTTAAAATAAAAAATGAAAAGAAAGGAAAATAATTTAAAATGACGCTAAAGTTAATCGGTTTGGGAAAAGAAAAAATTTAGCAAAAAGCACTGCTTCCCATCAGATAAAATTTTTTTTTTATAAACAACTATTCTGCTTCAAAAAATAAATAACTTTCATTAGTTAACAACACATGAAGTATTGGTCTTAAGTCTTTTGTTTAGTTACGAACTCTCATCGTAATCGGTTCAAAGCAAAACTGTTGAAATTGCAAAAAAACGTGAAAGTATGAAGACTCTATACGCTCTTCATTAAATATATTTAATGTTTACCACATTTTGAATGACGCTGTTTTGTAAGATCGTTTTTTTTTTCAAATAAAGACAGACTTTGAATGCCTTAATATGGATATATTATTTTCTTTAGTTTAAGGATTCAATTCATTATAATAATAAAATAATAATGATAATAATAATAAGCAAGAAAATTATAGTCGGCTGTGCCGAATCTTTTATACCCATCACCTTTATCTTAACAAAAGGGGGGAAAAACTAAATTGTAATAGGTGGGCGTGGCAGTGAAAAAACTTCCAATGTTTCAGCCAAATTTGAAGCCGATATTTTCATTTTTGCGGCTAGGAGAATCTTAGCCATACAGACGGATAGAGGGACAGACTTAAATCGTTTCTAAATTTGATGCGGATCAAGAATATATATACTTTGTGGGCTGTCCGAAGTTTTCTTTTAGTTTCTTTCAGTTATAAACCAAATGACAAAATGAAATATACCCTTCATCTTCGGTGTGGTGGGTATAATAAATTCAAGTTCCTTATGAAGCAATATCAGGTGATCTAAAAAGTTTTAAACCCTTTGCTGCTGTAATATATATGATATAATTTTTATATACAATTTGCAATAAGAGTCAAATTAAACGTGGCTCGTGGGGAGGTTATTAAAATTCTTAAATCCACAGAAAGAAATATCGGGTCCTGAAGATAACTGAATTCTCTTCACATAACTGTGTCAATGTTTCCTATTTGATTTCCATAAAGACACGAACGCTGCCGATACCTTTTAATATATATTTCTATTTCTACATTGGATATATTATTAAAATGTACAGTCTTTACGTCTCGCGGACCCGACAGTCTTGTCTTTTCTTTTGCCGCTGCCGTGAAACAAACATATCGTAAATGATACAGGCTGTCCAACTTCTTGTTGACTTGAGCAGATGAGTTCATAAGCAGCGATTTCTCCTGTAGTGCCTGCTAGATGAAGTAATAAAACGACAGCTTAATCACAAGACTGATCAAGTGCAAGAAAATCAGTTTAATTTTCAATTCACTTCAGACGGTCGGAATTTATTAACCAAGCAAATAAGTTTCATCACTATTTGAAAAATTGATTTGAGTATTTGCTGCGCAAATAGAATTCCTCATAATCAATTTTTATAATCAAAATAAAATTAATTTATTATTTATTTAATTAATTAATTTTTATAATCAAACTATAATTATTTTATGGCCTCCGGAAAGTGTTTTCAATGCTCCAATGTGTTCCATCGAAATCGCAAAAGCTTATTAGATATTTGATTGTGATCTTGCCGAAAAAAAGACAAAAAGTCAAGAACAAATGTTGAGTTCCAATAGCAAAGAATAAATGAACGCAAAGCTGTGTAAAGATTCAAAATCGATTAGATCATATATTATATAATATTAGTTGGCCGACTGACGGATTATCCGGGATACCCTTGTAAAGTATTGGTGTTTCGATGTTGAGCGCGTTCACCAGTGAGCATTTTCTTCGCACAAATTATTATTTTATAGTAATCGGAGTCCATATTGATTGATTGATCTTTTGAACAATTTAGTGAATTCATTATTTCGGTTTAAAAATGTTTGCAATTTATCGACAATTGTTTGTCGCAATCCATTGCTAATTCTCTTGCCTTAATCATCCACCACCCATGAAATAAATTACAAGGTGGTATCTGCAGTAGCAAGAAATGGTAAACTTGACCGCGAATTTGCAATGTTTTCATGTAATTTTCCATCACAGTGTCTATTCCTGAGGTAATCAGTAAGATAGAGACCGCAGTAGAGGCCAAGCAAGTGTTACCATAATGAATTGTAGATTCATCATCACAGCGCTAGGGGAAGTCAATGACTATCAGGACCACCAGAGATTGCCGTCAAGGGAATGTACTCTCTTCTCTAATCTCTTCCTTAGTTACATATAAACTGCTCATCCAACTAAACTATCTTGGATTCAAAGCGTTGAGTTAGCAGAGGATTTAATAATTTTCTTCTCCCACTGGCCTGAGCAGATTTTAACCGAGCAAATGCAAAGAGCCCTATACATAATCCACAATTGCTGCCAATGGACTTAACGTTAATCATCAGAAATCGGTCTTGGTAGCTTTCTCAAGAAAAAAGGAAACTTTCATTGAGCAACATCTTCATAAAAGACACTGAACTCATTTATTCAAATGATGTGAGATACTTAGACGTCAAATTTGGCAAAGCCCTAATGTGGAATCTCCATATAAACCAGCTGACCAAAAAGGCGGACCGAGGGATATAGATCAAAAATGATGTACTATAATTCCAATGCTAATCTATACAACTCTAGCCTGGTGGGCTAAGGTTAAACAAAAAACAACGGCGAAGTCGCTGTGCAAGGTCCAGCGTGTCGCATGCACTCATATCACTGGGGCTATGAGATCCTGTTCCTTAAAGGCTTTGGAATAGCCGTTGGTCGTAATACAGCTCTCTACAGCTAAAGAGGAAGAAAAAGGGCTGCCTAACCTCTCTCAAGTTGCTGAGCATTAGTCAAATTAGAAACAGGGAAATCTTAAGGACAGACTAGCAATACAGTATGACTTCATAAAGAAACCTATCACCACAATACTGGACCTCTCTGCCGGAAGGCTGGTAATGTCTCACCGCTTCAGAGTGTCCGTAGCGAAAAAATCTGGTCGCCTAGTGCATGAGCAAGGAGTAACGGTACAAAATTAGAAAATGGCGAAACTTGAGCTGCTATATGCGGTAGAGGATTTCAAAAGACCATATCATTGGGATGCACTCCATTTATATTCCGGGTAAAACTCTGCGTAATCATTGCATTTGCTTCCGGGTGTCTAAGAAAGCAACGAGACAGAGAGAGAGAGAGCTGATCTGCATCCCTCTTGTATTGAAACCATATAATGTTATCTGATTGATCGTCCTTCCGTTTCTTTGATTCTTTTCGATCAATACGATTTAGCTATGGCTTTTCTGTCGCTTTGCAAAGAGCCCTACACCGCTTTTATTATGTGTAAATAGCTTTCTGTTCGCCTGTAGGTCCTTTTGTATTGTTTTGTTCAACGTGCTTAGAAAAACCGATGCACCTACAACCGACCGTCTTTTTCTGTCTATCAGTACGATTCTTTTTAAATTAATATGCTTACGTATATTGTCAATCGATCTAATAGATCGTTTGTTTTCTATTGCACAAACACTTGTGGATATTGTTTGCTCTCACCAAATAGAGTTCAATTCAACTTTGTTCACAAATAGTAAAACAAATTGAAAGTTTTTCCAAACTGTCTTGCTCTCTTTCAATATTTTCTGAGATCAAGATTTATTTAAATTTCTTACGTCGTCTCTACTTTTTTTTCATTCGCAATTTTATTATCAATGAAAACCCTAAAGTCAGAAAAACAAAAAAAGCAAAGAAGACTCAAGTTAACGGAGATGAACCGGTTATTTGTGTAAATATATAACAATCATAAAAAAAAAAACAAAAAAAAAAAAAGAAGAATTTTTTTCATAAATTCACAATTTTGCACTTTCACTTATGTTACCCTAAAAATCACGTCAAGATTTGCACCGTTTAACCATTTTTTTTTTTTGCGAAGACGAGCCAAGGGGCGACAGACAATTTTGCAGCCAAGAGCCAAGAGCTATAACGCAAAACTCACACGAAAACCCACTACGTACATAAACCTCTGTGCGAATGGCTACGATAAACACGTTTATTATTGTAAATGAAAACAGAACAACAACAACAATAACAACAACACCAAAAAAGAGCAAATAAATTAATAATGAAATAAAAGCAAAAACACACACACACACGAATAAAGGAAAGAAAACCAAACCGAAGTAATAAAACACCCGTGATGACGATGATAGGAAGAGATCGCTTTCAAGTCTATATAAGCAAAAAAAAAAAAAAAAAATAAATAAATAAATAAAAGGAAAGAAAAACCAACAGTTATTGTAAGCGCCAGAAAAATGATCAAATAATATCCGAAGCGTAATTTTTATAAGTTTCGCAATATCACACAAAAAAAAAAAAGAAAAATAAATAAATAAATAAAAAAGAAAAAAAAAAGTAAAGGAAAAGAAAACTATTAAATAAATTCTTTTTTTAAAAAAATATCAATATAAACATACAAACACAAACACACATATATATATACACACATACACACTGTGTATACATAACCAGTTTTAAAGTCACTACTACGGTCATAGCATCTTGTCTCGAAAACAAGACATGATTAAATACACAACACAAGCTTTTACACTGTTTTCCGTTTGGTGGGAGAAAACAAGCGTTTTCGGAAAAATTATTCACATTTAAGGCAATACCAGGCTTAACGAAAAAAAAATTTTTTTTTTTTTTTTTTAGCTAAAAGAAAAGAAAGAAACCTTTAAGACCACCCGCCAGTTTGACTTAACAACACATCAATACAAACGAACAAATAAACAAACAAACACACACACACACACATATATATATATATATACACAAACACAGAGTAGGTACTTATATACGAAAAGAATCACATAAAAGTTAAGAGACATAAAAAAATCACACACAATGCCATCAGAGACTCTAACAATTCCCACAACTTCCAATTTCATTATATGCTGCACTTTTGCCACTTAATCATTATGCACTAAACCAGCAATAGCAACAATAAGAACCGACAACCAACACCAACACCAACATTCTTACAACGGCAACATGATAATATTGCATGCAACATAAATATTTTTTTTTTGTTTTTTTCGCTTACTGTTTTCTTCTTCCGCACCTCAATATAATGTATATATATATATATATATATATATGTAAGTGTAAGAGAGTGTGTCTGTGTGTCTACGTGTAAATGTGTCTGAAAGAAAGTCAATTTTGTTGTTTATTTTTTTATAATTGTTTTTGTTTTTGTTGTTATTTTAGATACGTAATCATCGCTTTTATACACTCAAAGGCGGCGTCTTCTTGCTTGACATGAATGTTCAAACTTCAGCTTAACTTAACTCATCAATTATTAAATCATTGGCTTTCATTGTGTTGCTATATATGTTTGCCTAAAAATACAAAAAAAAAAAAAAAAAAAAAATTTTAAAAAAAAACTTATTTTCGTAAGTTCCTTTTTTCTTTTCCTTTATGTCATATATGCATATATATATACTGTGTGTGTGTGTGTGTGAATTTACATTTTATGCGGCTGGGAAATGCTCGGTAAGAAACATAAATATTCACCGAGGAAAAATGGAAAAAAAGTTTTTCTTACATTTTTTTTTTTTTTTTTTTTTTTTTGGAAAAATCATGACTCGCCATCTGGTTGTGAATGCTTGTTTACTATTAAGTTTGATTTGTTTCTTGTTTTTTTTTTTCCTTTTTTTTTCTTTGATTACCATATATACCACATACCGCCTACCTTTATGTATGTGTGTTGGGGTAGACCATGTTTTCATTTTTTTTTTGGATCCCAAGCGATTTAAAAAGTATTAAACCATATTAGAAAACCAGAGTATATATACACTTGTCAGAAAAAGTATTCGTACACATGCATATTTAATTTTGAAGACCCTAAAGTAAACTTCGAAAAAGTTTTTTTTTATTTACCAATTTAATATCATCGATTTTTTGTTCAATTTACTTAATCTTTAGCATGTGTCGGGAACTCTGTGCTTATATTACATTTTTTTGCAACGCTGATGTACTAAGTAACCCCGTTTTGTCACCAGAAAAAGAGGACGTGCAAGCTCATTTCGGGGAATCCTACTCGCATTCTATTGCAAGGATAGGGTGTACGAATACTTTTTCTTACAAGTGTACTTATAAGCGGAACACCGATGTTTAAGATTATATTGAACCGCTGTCTCTATTAATAACCTCAACACTTTTTAGAATATTGTTTAGTTGAATACTTTTTAATAACTGTTGCGTTCTTTAAGTTTTGATTTTTAAGCATTACAATCTCTATGGTGATTGGTCAGTGGTATTCTCCCTTTTTATGTACCTAACCGCAGTTTATGTTTATGTGTTACTAGGTTTGACGGCATTGTCAAAGGTGATCTTAGATGACGTCTTAGTAATAGGGCTTTCAGTCGATGAGTGGCATCTCTTGTATAAATTTTAAATAATTATTCCAAGTATTTGTATAACCACTACCCAAGAGGTGAGGGGTATATTTCATTTTGTCATTTGGTTTGTAACTACCAAAAGGAAACTTTGGAGACCCCACAAAGTATATATATTCTTGATCAGCATAAAATTTAGAATCGAATTAAGCATGTCCACCTGTCCATCTGTCCACCTGTACATCTGTCCAGCTGTCCATCTGTCCAGCTGTCCATCTGTCCACCTGTACATCTGTCCACCTGTCCACCTCTCCATCTGACCACCTGCCTATCTGTCCATATGTCCATCTGTGGTAAACATTCTTCTGGATAAAAATGTAAATGTTATAATCTCTTTAAGAGTCTCTAACGGATAGACGGATGGATGTACAGAATACATATGAATAGACGAACGAAGAAACTCAGAGAGAGCATCATGCACGACAAAGTCAAATAATAAAGAACTAAACTAAGGTAGACGAATGAACATCAATAGAGCTGGAGCAGTGTAAAAATGAACGAAATAAAAACCACTAGATGAACATGCACATCGTCTACTAGAATGGAGCACAAAAAGTAAGAAAAACGAACGAATAGATAAGTGAATAGATAGCGGATGAATGTGGACTTCGCAAGCGGAAGAACGAATATTCCAGACAGACGGATCGATGCACAAATTTCTGTCATTGATTTGACGTGGATACCTGCTTTGAGAGCTTAACTCTACGGTATATTCAAATACTAGACCGATTCCAGATGCGGTCCGTCTGCGTACTTCAGGCTTTGGAACAATACCAACAAGAGGGGTTCCGCAATTCCCAAAGTACCAGAATAAACACTGACTAGATCCAGTCCAGAGTTTTCCTCTGGTTAGAGGGTTATTTATACAGCTATACATTTTCCAACAACTACCTCGGATGCTCCCGAAAGGCCGCACCAACGATTAGATAACAAGGTATTCTCTACGTTGACAATATAGTACAAAGAGCTCTCTCATTTGGGCACCTGATCCCCGAGGATTTAGTTGTTCACTTTAGTATATCTGTACGCACAAGGACGTGAACTTCCCTCGCCTAATTTTAAGGATTATTATCTACTTGGGAAAACATCGACACTATTAGCAAACGTTCCTTGTGCTCCCGGTTCAAATACTTCCTCCATCACTCATAGATAACTTCTGGAGAGCTCAGAAGCAACTCTCGAGCTTCCCTCCTACAAACCGAAAAATACACGTCGCCGAGCTTTAGCGGTTAAAATCTTAATCTACTTTTAGCCGCCATGTGTTAAAGTCAAATTGGAGTTAATAGCTGGAACCGCGAAGAGTTAGAAGATCCGGTACAGTTATGTTCTGGTGTGATAATTTAGCCAGCCGAATCGATGCGCAGAGAGACGAACGCATATAATCAAGCAGGCGAATGGGCGTAAAAAAGAAGATAGATGGATGTGAGTACGGTGCATAAACTTAGTGATATGACGAACACGTTCTAAAAGATGCACGAGAAATCTGATAGATCATGAAATGATAAAAGCAACGGAAGTACGAAAGTGTAGATAAATGGAGCAACAATTCAATGAATGTACTCGGGAACGATAGGGAATCTTGATCTATGTGCGAATGCGTGAAGAGATAGACAAATGAAAAGACAACCTGATCGATCTCAAAAGATTTAAAGAATTCACAGACTTATAAGCGGATAGTAGAAAGAGCAAATGCGAACTTGTTATGAAAAAAATGAATAAATAGAACAAGTAATGAACAGACGAATAAGTGCAAGCATAAGCAGACAGCAATACGAATTGGCGAAGAGAAGTAGAGATCAAGATCACTAAAGCACTACGTTTACATGGCAGATATATAAAGTAAAAGTGAATGGTGAGATTCTTGATACTTTAGCTACAAAAATTTGGCGAATTTAATGAATATCTTTCCCTCTAACAACAACAACAACAACAACTTTTATATCCTATATAAAATATGAAGAACAGTTAGACCAATGAACAGATTTGATTCATTTGATTAAGGATCTCTTGAAAAATGTGTAATACTTCTGAGATGTATCCTTGAACGTTGCAAGAAGAACAACATGATTAGGATACCTAACACTGTAGCTATGGGCGGTGGATATTAATAAATAAAAACGTCTATCACTTAACAGACTGACCAGACATTTAGACAAACTACACGATTTAACTACACACATCTGCGTGAACATAGAAAAGAAAGAATTGAAGAACAAACTAAACACATATATATGATGTGTGTGTCGTTTATGTTACAATGTATGTGTATATACATATAATTGCTTGTAGGAAAATACGTTCATCAACTAAGAAGACCACTACTGACCTACTAACGAAACAGTGTTCAAGTGAAAGAAACAGAAAACGTAAATAAAAAAGAAGAGGCTCATGCACGCGTACACACATCGAAAACATTATGGGTGTTGATGGGAAACACAATCCGAGAAGCAAAAAAAAAAAAAAATGAATGAAAAAAAAACTTGAGCATTGGGGCAATAAAAAGAAGAGAGTGTTTTTGTTTTTTTTATTTTTTTTTTATTTATTTATTTATTTTTTTGTTTCTGAGTAAACTATATATACAACGGTTAGCATAGTGAATAAACGAGTCTAAGCTTTTGCATATAAAAAAAACTAACAACAATAGAACAGAAAAAATATATTTGATTATATCTATAGACATGACCAAAGAGAAATAACCCTTTTGAAGAAGTACTTTGTAATGCCTTTAATTGGAAATTGAAAAGAGAACTGTACCACCTTTGAGTCCTATAGACATTTCTGTATAGATTTTATTCAAATTCTGCAGGCGCGCTTGCTTGATTTGTTTATATTTTAATTAGGCAGAATTGTTTTTTT